>JAPWLS010001776.1:0-62865 GCA_028551675.1 Tineola bisselliella | reverse complement strand
ATATTTCATATTATTTCATATTTCTTTTTGTACAATAAAATAAATAATAAATTGGTAAAATTTTTGGACACCAGTAGTACCCCCATCTGTGTATATTTAATTTAGCCCTAAAATGATGATGATTATTATTTTTTATAAAGTTATGTTATCATTTGTTTATTATAAAAAATAGTCAAGTAAAAATATAGTTAAGTAAAGTGATAGCGTTTAAGTCTAAGTTTATAAATAGAGAGGATGTTATATGTTCTTTTTTTGAAATCATTTCTTGAGTTTAAGATAATAATTAGATATAGGCAGATAGCCTCCAAAATTTTAAAAACAAGTATGAGAATATACAATACTTAGCGTAATAAGTGGCTGATTTATAAAGTAATTTTATACAATAAAGAAGGCCTATAAAGTTTCTCAGGAGGGCATCAAATAACTTAGCATAGCTTCCTGTAAAGCCTAGTCCGGTCATGGGAAGATTGAACCGAGTGAATGGTGTTACGCAAGGATGCACTTTGGACACTCCCGAGCTTTTTGTTCTCCCTGGCTGTGCAACCGGGTGTGGGTTACGATGCACATATTTTAGCGTTTCTACTTTGTTTACGATATTTTAATTGTTTATTTGTGTTCTCGTATTGGTTGCTTTTTGTTACTTTGTACTCGCTAAATTTTACGTGGGAACTGCATAAAAAAATTAACAAAAAATAAAAATAAAATATGAGGATATTTGTATCTAATTTAATAATGAATTTTGTTTTAATTACACAATACATTTCTGAATTGAATAAATCGCATTATCACGATCGACGTTAACAAACAATAAATATTAATAGACTTGCACTGCTTCTTAGGTTTTAATTAGGTCATTTGTTTTAATTTAATACGATGTTTCGAAAGCTTTACAATCATTGGCAGCCACTAAAATTAAAACTATATAAACTTATTAATTAATAGACTGCTGAAAATATTTTTTAAATATATCTCTATTTTATCAAGTCATTTGACGAAAAAGGAAATCTGAGTATAGTAGTAAATTTCGAGTAGTAAGATGGCGAAAGACTTGACTAGGTAAGTCGTTCCATAATTAACTTCAACTTTACTGTAGTAAGAAGCGGGTATTAATTAAAATAAACAAAGTAAAGAAACATTGAGTTAAACATACTAGAGAAGAAATTTCAAATTCATTGTAGCTAATTTAATGATTTAAAAAAATAAATACAATATTTATGATAAACTAACTGATTACTAGATCGTGCTTGTCTGTTACGCCGACTTCCCGAGTTCAATTCTCAGTCAAACATTTATTGAGATATATGTGTTATTTTTGTTCTGATGCATGTATACACCATTTATAATTACCCCGCTGGATGTATGCGAAACAACTTTGTTCCTGACATATCTCTAGTGCATTTAAGGCTAATAATGTAGTCGGTTTGAATGATGGTTCCACTGGAATACTCGTAATAAATGTAGGTGTGATGACTATTCTTGGTTTACCCCTCAATTTGTGCGTTCAAAATTAGAAAAGTTTAGGGAGAATGTTTATGTAGTCAACGACGTCATAAATTTCTTTAATACTATGGTTAAACTAAGCCATGCTTCTTTTTTATATGATTAACAAATACATTAGTTTTATGATAGTGAGATAAAAGCTTCTGTATTTTATTCATAAAAAAAATTAATAAAGAAAATATACAAATAATTGATGTTATTTTTATAACATCCTTAACAGAAGTAAGTAAATGTAATAATTAGAAACAATGAATAGATGTAAAATAGAATTCGGTTTTTACATTTGTGCTGTTTTGAATGTTCCAGCATGATTTTTGTCCCTTTAGTAAGTCTTATTAATTTAAAAAAAAATATATTAGAGTGATAGACAAACCAAAATGATATAGTTTTGGTCATAAATTCTTAATTTTAAATAAATTTCTAAGAAAATAACAACAATGTAAACTTTGTGGTAAATGCCGAAGGAATTCCAACATGAATCCTGAGAGAAACCAGATGGCCTTACAAAGGAGACAGGAAGCGACTAATTAAAGTACTCTCATAGCTAAGTTTATTTACGGGTTAATAATAGATAAAACGTTTTAGATAAATTTTAAGTACTTTTTTCTACATAATTTGCCACATTTCAGAAAAAAAACACTAACTATATCACAATAGTTTGAACAAGCACAATAATTCGATAGTATAAATCGGATATTTTAAATACAAATAGATTTATTTCGGGCACTAACTGTTTGACAAATGACAGCCGAGTTTTGTAGCAAAAAAAATGTATAATTCTGGCTATTGACTAAAACTCAAACTTCCCGTATTGTAGAGTATGTAAATAGTGATGTAACGTTTAGTGTTGTGATTTAATTCAATTATATAAATATAAGATCACTGTTACATTTCTAAACATCGAATACTTTTAAAAATATATTCTGTTAATTTTCTTCATAAAATAGTCGCTATTAATTAACATTTATTATCCATGATAGTATAGCATAATTTTAGTTGTAAACGTAAGCAAATTGATAAGCACTAAGGAATGCTTGACTATAAATTCTATTTAATTAATCATATTGTAACCGCGGTAGGGATTTCACAATGGCGTCAAATTAATATTGAATGACATCCATTGTTGTCGAATATAGTAAGTAGCAATTGGTGATGATTATGTACCCACGTGTTGTTTTTTTCAGGTCATGGACTTAACTTTTTATTTGTTTGTAATTACTAACTTCCATTATAAAATTTTATTTGCATTAATAGTGTAGGGACTACTAATGACTGTTGAGGATTAATAATTGTATTAGATTCTAAGATCGCATATATATTTATTTTAGCGAAATGTGTGTCATATTTTTCTTAGCGCCATCTATGAGTAGGTGTTAGAGTCACATCTATAAATTATTTTCAGGCGTTTCGTATTACACTACATTTTATATATTTTTATAATTATTTCTTAAAGTTAGTGTTAACGAGTGAAGGGCTATTTTAACCTTGTAACTTTACATTTCAATTGTGTTGATAGAAAAAATATTGTCATACCACAATGCCAAGGTTAAACGTGAAAATTGTAACAAAATATTTATTTAAAACATTATTACCTTTTTACAATCATTATTAATCATCTTTATTATCAGTAAAATTGTAATATAAATAACAAGATAATTTTTAAAATATAAAGACATAAACTTTCTAAATGGATAAATTATAGACAGTCGTTTGATGGATGTGTGAATGAAAACATTATTATGAGACTTATTAATTGTTTTCTTAACAAAAACGTTACATTACACGCCATTGAAATAGATATATAAATCATTATATACAATGATGTATTAGTCAATAGGAATCACCAATTAAACATTATTTCTTAATAACACTGTCCATTAGCGTAAAAAGAAAGTTTGTAAAAATGTTGTTGCTTAATTAAATAATTGTTATGTTAAATATTTTCTTATGTTATTTTCTATCATGATTGATTTTCTTTCATATTTAAGTCGACTCTTCCATACGTACTCAACTCAGAGCCAAAATTATGTCGCAATATAATGCCTGACTTTTTCGCTTCCACATTGCAGTGCCTAATTCGTCACATTGCTTTACATGTGAATACTACAATATGTTATTACAAATGGTGCTGATTACAATTGTTCTGCCGCAGGATTTAGCAATGAATTATGAATTACTAAATTTATAACAATTACAATAAGCATTTATGGAGGTAAAAATAGGTCTAGAGACAAATAAATAGTTTTATTTAAAGCGTAGTATTAAAAAGGAAATTTATCTCTTACCGTTTCTCCTTGTACTGCTATACAGTATTGATGAAAATAGATTAAAATAAATGTCTGTGATATCCGAGTTTAGTTAGAAGAAAATATTGTTTAGGGCAACGTAGAAGCTGTTAACCAATGAGAATCGTTGTACATGGGTACTCAGTCATTGTTGCATATATATTTATATGCATGTATACATTTTAATTAATATTTCAAAGAGGAGAAAAGAGATTTCTAAATAGGTTTAGTAGTAAAAACCTATTCATCTCACGGTACTAAAACAAAACAATGTCATATCTGCATTTTGACGCCCTTGTTATGGTCAACTAATCTTAAATCTTATTTTTCACATAATAAACAATAGTGTATTGAAATGAGCGACAGAATTTGCATAGAAATTCCTTAATAAGTCTTAAACTCATTTACTATACTATTTACAAGCGTGTGTAGTTTGAGGTTGATAGAACTTTTATTAGATTAAAAGAATTATAATCCAAAGTAAAAATAAATAAAGATATGTACAGGCACCTCTATGTGATTATATCATTATTTTTGGGATATTTTAATGAAATTAAATTCTTTTTTAAATTTTACGACAACATGTCACGGCACTTAAGTTACAAAGGTATTGAAATATCGTAAATGAATCAAAATGACGGCGGATCGTAAACCGTATACAATAATTTAATATAATTTAGTTTTATTATTATTTGTTTGTGAGTAGTAACAATATTCTTACATATGTTTTATTGCTTTTTAATTAATATATGAACAACTTATTAACTACTATAAGGAAATGCGACACGAAACAAATTGTTATTTTCGTATCCTAGTCGTGTTATTCGGAATTGTACTCAAAACAATATCTGGAAAGGTAGTATGTGTTGTCATCTTAGATTTAATCTGTAACATAATGTCTGTTCCTGTCGTGATTCTGCGTCGACAAAGTTGAGACGTGAGAATAACAAAAGATTAACGCTGTGACGGCTTACGCTGATTAGAAACGTATTCAGTCATGCACGCTTTTTGTGCATGCAAGTTTTTTCTTTGTTGTTTTATTAAAAGTAAAGAAGTTGTTACCCATGCAGCATGGACTTAACATTTTTAAAATTAGTAAAACCTTTTCTTAAATTTCTGAAATAATTTTCAAAAATATTCCAAAGATACAATATAATTTTGATATTCGAACGTTTTCCGACATACGAATACCCATACTACTTTGATTGCTACGACTTTGATTATAATTATTACAAATCCAGGTACAACGTGAGGTGGTTTTAATGTCAATTATGTTCTTAAATCTAAATTATTCGCAGCATTCAAATCGTCGTCGTATTAAAGTTGTAAAATACGCTGGTATCGTTATGTATATTTATATTTAATAATAGTAACACCAATAATATATTGTTAAGTTGGGAAAAGACTGTTGTGTTAATCTGATACGCAAACAAAAAAATCTTATTTCTTCTTCTCTTCTTAATCTTTTTTATTCTCAACAATAAATAATCAAAATAAACGTGATAGTAAGTCACATAAAGTATTAAATTTTATTTACCGCTTTGATATTATCAAGTATAAAGCAAAACTCGTATATTATTTAGAAGTCTATCGCAATTTATAATGAGCAAAGATAAATCATCGCTTATTAATGTTAGAGGTTATATCAATAGATGATTATATGTGTCAATTAGCTTCCGTTCGCACTAGAAGCAATTGTGTACATCGATATACATAATAATACCTTCCTGGTTTCTCATATAACTTATTGCACCGGAAGGAGGCTACTGTGTCATCTGCTTTCTACAATCATTAATATCGCGTTGTTTAACCAGTCGATCGTTTTTTGCTAGCTTTGATTTTGGGATGTTCAAACAAAAATAATAAACGTCCAGCTTAATAGTAATTAAATTTATATCATTCACTACTGTTTGTGGTTTATTAAAAAAATATTTTCCCGCGACTATTACTTATAACTAAATTTAAATTACAGTTACTTGCGGTATTAAAGATATCATCATTTTATCTAGAACAAATTTAGGTTCCACTATTAGCGATGCGTGAGATAAAATATTTTCGATGTTCATTCGATTGTTTTATCGGTAAGATTCGTAAATTGAACGATCAAATGCACAATTCTTCAATTGTTTTTTTTGCTACACTAACCTATTGCTATTACACATATAGTTTTAAAATTATTGTTCTGATTTGACGGCAATTGTTAACAGTTTTTTTAGTAGAAATAATGCAAATCCGTATAAATGTAGTGTAACGATTAGTAGTAGCGTAAGGTTATGAAACAATCGCGCATGAACATGTAGTACAAAAGCCACATCCGTTGACCTCAGCCTCGGAAAATTGAGGAGGCCCATACTAGTATTTATACTAATTACATTGTATAGGAAATCAATGGGTATGATGAAATGCAATTCATACGTAACTATCCTAACTAAAAACATGTGATTTTTATTGTGTTCTTTTTTTAAAACTATTAATGAAATAATGGAATAACTAGTTTGAATCTGTTTAGGGAACAAAATTATTTCTTTGCAATATATTGTCAGAAGAATTTATCTGGAATTCGTTTTTATCCCAAAACATTACACGCAAAGAAATTATCTTAAAAGCTTCAAGGCCTTTAAAACAGCGCTGCTACGTAGGAATGTAAATTATCTAAATGCTCTTGCTTCTATATTATTATACATATTATACCAATTGGCAAATAAGGGCCGACCGCAACAACTAAAGTAATTTTAGCACGAAAACGTTTGTTGCTAAAGATCGCTAATTGAAGTACGCCATCTTTAGTAATCCATGATTAAAGCGTTTATCGTATGTGGTTGTTAACTCTGACATTATTGTAACTTCAAACAGATTTCATATTATCCTTAATTATTGCGGTAATGAGATTTTTCATTTAATTAATTAAACAAATATAGTGTCTATAGTACCGTTAAACATGGTTTTGTAAAAAGAGATGGGGGAAGCTACTGGCATATGACCATGCTCCATCTGATGTTAAACTGGAGAGAGGTCCATGAGCGTATACATCTGTTCCCGCAGATGTCCGCGTGCAACAGTCGGCTCCACTATGCCTGCTTGAGAAGACGAATGTGCTCCGTCCGAATTGACAGGGCACACATCTCTCAATGGCTACGTAAATTTTTGTTGTGGAGAGAAAAACTGTTAAATTTTGTTCAGTATTCTTTCCGTATGTCTTAGAACTTAAGCTTAGACTTGATTAAACTAGACCTAATGCAACAAAAAGAGACATAAAAATAGTAGCGCCTAAAAATTAAAATACAATTGAAAAATATTTTTAATATTGTAACAATGTTATGGCACAAGACAATAACTATTCATTGTTACTTTAAATTGTATTCAATTGATTATATTCAATTGTTAATAGTAATCAAAACAATGAATAAGGCACGCTCTTTATGAAGGCGTTTCTTTATTTGCCCTGCTTTGAACATTTTGAAAATAATATTCGCGAACGTTGCGTTGTTGAATTGATATTACGCTATAAACATTTATAAATATTATATTTTAAATGAAATATTTTTAAGTCTTTTATTTATTTACGGGTATGACGGTTAACAGTTTGTTAGAATGAGGTCTCCGTTTCGATTCCCGGTTGAATCAAATGTTTATTGTTAATATTTAGTATATAAATATATTTGTTAATTATTTCACGATGATTGTAAAGCTGCAATTGACGGGTTTAAATATTCAAAAATAAACGCGATAGTAAGCTGCCGAAATTCTAATAAAACATTTTAAAATAGTTATTTGTTTGGGCCCGAGTTCGTAGTACAGGGTATCCTAATTGCATTGTATGTACATTTAGATGTATTTATTTGCTTATTACGCACAAATGTTTAACAAGCTCCTCTCGTGCATTCAACTCGATGTCGCAAACTCAAACCAGCTTTAAGCCCTCTAAACTGTCCCAAGAGAGTGTCAATTCTGTAGAGCAGGAATAGTAACAAATGGGAAATGACATTTACAATTCAACTTTATTTGAAATCCAAATGTGTGGATAGAAACAGAATAATCTTATTAAAGTAATAATTATGAACAGTTTATAAAGGTAAATAGCCTTTTAATATATTATTCAGTATTAGAACAGAACAGGTTTACTGAGTCCCGTTGATCGCTCACGATCGTCTGGCTACAGTTCGTAAATTGATATGCAATAAAATGACCCACATGATCGCTCCCCCGGCCCCGGTCCTCTAGTACAATTGCTATTAGATTATTCAAAACTGTTTCAATTGAAAATGCGTCAGTTTTAACTGAATTTTGTTTTACAAGTTTATTACGACGAGAAATATTAACAATTATAAAATGTAGCAATGGAATTAAAAAATCTATGTTTGAGTATCCTTCTCTTTCCAATAATATCATGCGACCGGTTATGTCTAGAGCTCAAGGTATCGCATATAAGAACCACAGCCGTATTAGGAATATATGAGAAAAAATAATAAAGCAATCAAAGACTAAATAGTAAAATAAACATATATACATCGAACTTTTAAAAACTATTGCTTACCTGACAATCTGACTGAAGGACTGACAGTCCCTGCATCCACCAAAACAATTATAAAACAAAATCACATGAAATCCTCACGTCAAATACACAAACATAAAACAATAAGTTCTTTCTTTTACTTTTCAATATAACAAACATAAAAAGTCCAAGAAGGTCGATGTCGTTGTGGTGCGGGTGTAAAACGTGTTAAATGAACGGCGAACGGCTAACCACTGCACTGTCCGTAACTTACAAGTACATTAGTTCCGAAGCTTGCATGAACTAACAATGCTACTTATATTTCTAATTTATCAATTCATGCTAATAAGAATGCTTTTAATAGCTATCAATATGGAAATAATGCATACTGACTTATCTTTCTATATTATTGTTTGTTTAGTTAATTTATACTCTTTGTGGTTGTCTACAAGTGTTATCAAAGGGAAAGAGACTGAAATCACCTCCATTATACTTGCTTAATGATAAATGTAATTTTATATATTAGTATATTTGCATATCAATATATACATATATAAATTAAATTACAATACAATAAAAACTAGTTACAAAGTATGTTTCACCAGAGGTTCTCAACTACAAAAAAACTGTCGATAACTTTAGTTCAGTCATTATATGCTTATATTACAAGAATATAAACGACATTTAAATCTGTTCATTTTAAAACATAACACCAATAGGTTAAAACTCAGTTCATTTGAACAAAGAGGTTTTGTAGGAAACATACATCAAGGTCTGCATGGTTTCAATTCTCAACAATTCGTGATCGGCTATCGGTCATCGATTTCGTTATTCATTGCTTGCTAGGAACGAGAATTGAATTCTAATTAATCTTTAGTAAACGGTAATGTAGTATGTACTTTACTTTCAAATGTCAATGTTCAACTTCAATGTTATTAGTCAATTTCTTGGGAGACATGTTAGTCAAAGAACAAGTTGGAGTGTTATGCGCCATTCGCTCTTATTCATTCCTATTGGTTTCCTTGTATACATTTGCTTTAATAACGCACATTCTTAGAATAGTACTTATGCAGTTAAATTTATTAGCTTAGGAAAAACGAACGTTGCTAGTGTGGCCTAGTCTTTTGTATCTTCATTCTTCATCTTACTAAATCTTTATAGATAGTGTTAAATTAATAAATACTAAAAGTAACTGAACTCTCGATGTTCAATTAAGCTCACCTTTTGTTTTTTTTTTTGCAGTAAAACAAAAGAATAAAGATAACGGGCGAAATGTGGTCATATGTCACGCTGCTACATAAAAGAGTCAATGACATTACAAATATAAATCTAAACATTAATCTGTAGGATCCCGTTTAAATCATTAAGTTGTACCAATATTTGCAGTTCAACCAAACAGTTATACGAGATTAAAATTGCTTACAGTTAAACCAATTATGAAGATAAGTAAACATAAGACACTGGTGAAGCATCAAACACGACGGTGGATTAGCAATGTCAGCAACGGTTCTTGATGAACCGGTAGAATGCACCGCAATAAGATAAAGACAATATCATTATAATAGTAAAGGAAAGAAAGAGAAAGAGCTATTGTACGGATACAGTATTAACCTTACCATCAATAAAATAAAGCTTTTACGGGAACTTTCACACGCGGTTTATTAACTAGAATATGTAATTAATTTATTCTAATTCATTGTGAAAAATATTAGCGGTGTTTTAGAGCGAAATTAATGTTTATTTTAACAGTCTACAGTGTGTAATGTTTGAAGTTATTCACGAATTAATTTAAAATACTGTAGGTTATTATTATGTCCTTTTTGAGTAATTCAATTCCACATTTCAAATCTCAGAATAACTACGTTGGCTGCAAAGCTATCGAAACGTCGGATTAATCAAAATAAACGCTTCAATATATAAAATGTGTGTAAAAATTATTAGGATTGATATTGCAAAATTCCATGTATTTTTATATTACAGTTAATTTTGTATATTTAAGAATACTTTAAAGGAGTACGTAATGATTATTATGTAAATTCACGAGTTGGTTTTTAAATAAAGCTTTCACATGTTTTTAACTTTCTGTTGTGCGAGTATTATCTTAAAATTGTCATTGCGATGTGTTAAGAGGTAAAACTTACACTTTGATATTATGTTTCTTGTTTACTGCGGCTTTCTTTTGATGTCAATGACCATACAATAATTTTCATAATTTGCAGCTAAAAGAACTTGAGAAAAATGTGCTCTATGTGTAAAGTTTTTAATGGAAATAATGAATTTTCAGTCTGCTAAAGGCGAAGGGTTGAAAGCCTATGAAGTCTTAAGTTTTTATTCATAAATTATAAATCTTAGAAATTTATTTTAAAAAATAGTTTATAGTAATGCTTACTATTTGAAAAAAAAAGCATTTATCAACAAATATTAATTGTTTTAACTGGGATCGTAGCCGGTAACTTCCAATAATGGATTGGTATAAAAACATTTTTAAAAAAATAATTAAACGTAAAACACATTCTTTTTTTAAGAATTTTATTTTCAATAGTAACATCGTGGGTAACTGAAGCCCGTATGTCAGGATAAAACCGTTAATTTATGAAATAATGTGAATAATTTAATAAACCTAGTAATTATAAATGTAATTCAGATAGTTTGTATGTTATTTGGTCGATTTTCGATAAAACATTACTAATATCCTGCCTGTCTGTTTCGTAAAACCATCACCGTAAACGAATCTTGGATGTTAGTATTGTGTTTTGTTTTGCAATATCAGTTATTAGACATAATCAACAATAGCATGACTTATTGCGAGACCTATTTATTAGCTTTGTTTGGAGTTTCTAGTGAAATATTTTTTCTGAAATTTTGAAATATTGTAGATCCGATATGTTTTTTTTAAACATTCATTATAATTAACTTTATGAAAATGGTCCAAAATTATTAAATTTAAACAAGAAACGATTTCCTATAAGTTCGTTTTATTATGTGAATGAATACACGCTATGAACATGGTTTTTTGTCTAAGAAAAAGCATTAAGAGATGGGTATGCACTGAGTAATGACATTTTAAAGATGTGAATACCGTTTGATGTTACACTCTGCCATGACGATTTACCTACATTCAAATGTTTAATACACTAGTTTATAGGTATCATAATTTTACGCTGCATAGACCGCCATGCACCGATTAGTTTAAAATTTACTCTAAAGGAAAGTAGGATAATAATTATAATATAATAATAATTAGTTCTATCCGTTTTTTGGTACTCACGTCCTTGTATAAAAAATTATATATTTTATTTCATATTTATATTAGAGCTATAAAATATCTTATTAATAATATCCTTAATGATAATAATACATAAATAAATCCCTGACCCCATGTTAAGGGACCCTGTGTTATACACATAGTATGTGGCAAGGTCAATAACAAACGTCAGACCCGAAATATAAAGTAATATTTGTATCAAGCACGAATTCAGGGTCTCCATACAACAGACCAGCGCGGCGTTCTGACCACTACGCCACAGAGGTCATAAAAAACTTAGAGGATATTTGTTATTTAAACACGTCTAAATCGATTATTAATATGACATTTGGTTCAACATAGGCCTATGCACCTACCTCATTTTGCAGCATATGAGGAAAACCATGAAGCTACTAATATTAGTGATCAATTTGGAATGTGAACAAAATTCTTTTTATACAACTGCTAGTCTTACAATAAATCCAACACCTATATTAAAATATTTTAGAGGCCCAAACTGAACAAAACAAGAACCAGTACCTATAGAAAGGTAAATAGCTAAGACATTCCGCATAAGAGGTTGCTTTAAATTAATTTCAACTAATTCATTATAGTGGAAAGTGCGAGACAGTAATTTATCATGATTAAGTGCACCTAAATGGAAAGGTTATGGGAAAGGTGCATAAATTACGCAACACGGACGTCAACTCTAGACCCCCTCACGTCCAAAAAGCCTATGATTTGAAGAACCATACAATTTCTCTTTTAACCATGACTAAACATTACTCTTTTGTTAAATAAATGTTTTGTAGTGACATTACATAAAATTTATTCATAATATTTTGGTTCTTATGCTTTAGTTCAGTAGTTTATGTAATAGGTCATCGGACTGTCTAAGGTATTTCACACCGAGCAATAAAGTTGTTTTACTATCCCAACCTACAACATTGCATGCTATTTCTTTAAGCATTTCTCTATTAGTGACGATTTTCTAGAAAAATAGACCTTAAAATTCATTACAAATCTTATATTAGCTTTAACTATTTCTTTGAACTTGACATTTAATATGGAAATGATGAGAAGGCGGTAATTACCTAGCTATTATAATTTTAACAAGCTTAAAGTTGCTCAAGGATTGCATGATGAATAGTCCCTTTCTTTCTCTTTAACCATGCAAGGCGTATGACGCATAAATGCACTTGTGGCGCCATCTGTAGGTGCGGAATGACGTCAGTTCGTCGCGCCACACATTCGATACGCACCCAGTCTAATAAATCAATTTGTTTTTATTTTACCAACGTTACTGTCGCTCCTGAGATTGTTCACTCGGTCTATATTTAAATATCTAAGTTCACGAAGGAATTTGTTTTGTTTTAATCTATTAAAGTGAGTTTTGAGCTTTATTCGTTTTTTGCGATCATACTCTTTTTGTATTGCATCCTGGGTGGTAAAGGAATAAATAATTAATACAATTCATTAAATTCCTGGAAACCTATAATTATATACAATAATACTAGTACCTACATATTATTTGTAAATTGAGATGTTCAACCAATTTCCGTTTCATATTGTAGCATCTGTTAGGATGTTAAAAGTAATAAAGATACCATTGAACGATTTTTTTTATTTTATAAAAATAAATATAATTTTATTACAAAATCATATTAAACAATATTTTTTTAAATCCTTCAATAACAATGAAACACTGATTGGCTTGTACGAATATGTCTTGAAGGCTAATCATTTCAATTGTTTATTGTATAATATATAAAAGTAATTAATAAAATAAAATATTATATTAATTATATTATAATTTGGATAGTTATAATAGAAACAATAGAAAATTTATGTTTCTGAATAATGTTGCCTTTATAATTTACTTAAAATTACTTCAGCAGCTATTTGATTTTGAATTTGATTGCGGCTTACTGGTTTATATATTTTGATTAATTCGACATTTCGAAAGTTTTGCAGCTTCACCCCGTTCACTATGACTCCACAATCTATGGTTTTTGTTCAAAATCTAATTATAAATAATGTCTATTGTAAGTATTACCGTAAAATAAAAAATAACAAATAGCAATTACAGAGATTAACTTTTTATAGACTTGCCCTGATTTGCTCCATTGAAGATCATGCGTGACTAACCATTTTGTATTTACTTGTACTAGCAAATAATAAACGTTTTATTATTCGGGCGATACCACTAGAGGAAACCTTTAGGTAAATCCACTCAGGCGTTTTGTTAGTCGCATAAGGTTTATTTTGTTTATTTACGACAAGACAATAAATCATTATTATACTGTGTATTAAATAAATTAGAACTATATAAATTACTATTAATAATAATATGTCATTAAATAAATAAATTGATATCAAACATTATTTTTTTCTCCGAGAATAGAAAAAAAAACTAAAGAGAAAACAAACAAATGCGACTTCAATAATAATTAACAAAATAAAAAAATGTGTCATTGGAATAATTTGTATTGTAATTTTGTCATTAAACTAAACGCTTTAAAATAATTTATCTGTAGTTAAAACTTGACAGTGGCCATTATATCTCAAATACATTACATTCTGTAAGCAATGTTAGCATCTATAGAGTTTTTATATAGTTCCATAATAATTTGATCGTTTGCTTATAGGTAGGTATATCCTGCATACTGCGGGCGCATTCAACGGAAAGTGAAAGTAACTCACCTCGGAGTCCGCACGGTCTCGCACCACCATTACTTTTTTAAAGAAAATCTGGGGCATATTGGTGGTACCTTCGACCTCTCACTAAACAATATTTATCTTTCACAAGGAGATAAAATCTTCATTTAAAAAGTTTTATTTATCAAGGCGAACTGTTAATAATATTGAAATTAATTCACAGAAAACTATTTTTTCACAGGTGTACTTCAAGGTGAATTATAGGTCCACTTTTTAATCCACAAATTACACGATAAAATATGTTATAGCATTTACAACACGCGAAAAAAGCGATTTTATGCGAAAAATAAGGGACTAAAGTAGTTGATAGATAACGCAGAGAACCTTTCCCTTCTAATACTAGGCCGATAACTAAAAGCTCTTGGTAAGCATAATGTTTATAAGTATGAAATAATGTTAGTATAGGACCGTGGGTATGTTGCAAGTTTTGTCAGTTGATAGTTGATAGACACCTAGTTGCGGCCCATTGGGTGGTTATGGTTCGTAATGAGATATGTACAATCATACAATTTAATTTACACTTCATTATTAACTTGTTTTCTGTGACGGTAATTTTGTACTGCAATAAAATGAACAATAAGAAAATTTATGTTCAGAAATTTAACAACCACTTACGTTGTTTGATTAAAAAAATCTTATAAAACTCTCGAGTTAAAGATAAGAGAGAAGACTGCGGACAAATGGGTTTTATAATCATTCAAATTGCAAATGTTTTTAATTTTTTTCAAAATAAGTTATTTACGTACTTAATATATTGTATTATACTAAAAATAATAATAATAGTACATTTTTCAGTGAGACTCGCCACAGACAAAAGAAAAATATACTAGCTTAAAAATATAAAAATACACATCCCTACTAATATTATAAATATGAATGTGAATTTGTTTGTTACGTTCTCACGCAACAACTACTAAACCGATCATCATAAGTGACATAGAATACTTTTTTTGGAGGTACTAGAAGTAACATACGATACTTTTTATTTAAAAAAAACATAATTTCCAACTGACTACTATAGTTTTAGCTGTTTAGAATCATATTGATTTATTTCTATTGAAATGATCTCTGATACTTATTTAATGACTTAAATGCGAGCGAAGCCGCGGGTAAAAGCTAGTATATACATACATACGTACATGTGTTTTAATGTACATTTAGTTCAGTTTTTCTTAGTACTATTAACTCGTCAGCACAAACAAATGATGCCGCTAAAAATATCTCAAGTCATATCAGATACACACACATCGAGTAGTACAAGTAACATGTACTGAGATCTAGAATAGATATTAAAATTTACATATTAAACTTACGTACGGTCTACTTACTACAAATGAAACGCTATACATATTTAGGTTGACCTCCGATATGTTAATTAGTATCAACAAAAAATGTTGAGAGAAATTGTGTTTTGTCATTGTAATTGAAAGTTTGTGTGAGGGCCGGTAATTCAATTCACTTAATTGATTTAATTATAATAATATAATATTGTTAATGTATCGGGGAACATAGCGTTGACATCAAACAACTAAGCATCAAAAAAATAGCGTCAACCACTATATTATTTTCGATTAACCGCAAATTTTCTCTAAGGAATGTTGGGTAGTGGTATTGGTATGCGAAGATATTGAAAAAAATATACTAACTTCAATAGAAAAAACCGTTAGCGATTATCAAACGCCTTTAAGTTAATCTTAAGCCGAGTCTCCTGCGCGTGTTTTTTCGAAACATTACACAAAAACATAGAAACATTGGGGCGTGGCCGTACACAATGAGTATGGCCACGCCCCAATGTTTCTATGTTTTTGTGTAATGTTTCGAAGAAACACGCGCAGGAGACTCGGCTTTACACGAACTAAACGCTAAACAAACTTATTTGAGTTAATAATTGGATACTGAGGTCGCCTTATAATTAAGAAATGAATGAACTGCCAGCCCATTGATATTTTGTTACAATGTTATATTGTTATTTTTAAGGCGTTTGACTTTTGTTGTTATTTAATTTTAGAATATGTTCTTTTGATAATTTTTCAAATTGAAAACATAAATTATAGGTATAATTTTAAAGTTATATTCGCGTCTTGGTTTTGTTAGAATAAAGAAGATATTTTCCATTAGATATTTTATCGAAAGGCTAACCTTGGATAGAATGGCCACTTACTTTTTTTTTAATTCTTTAAGATACTATTGCTGTAAATAAGAAAAAATGCAACGAATCGATAACCTCATTTTTCGAAGATTGTTTCTTAGAAAATAAATAAGACTATTTAAAAAATAGATTTTAAGAGTATTAATTATAAGTACCATACAAAAATGAATACATATTACAAAATACCAGGCTATTATAAAAAAAAAACTATCTCACGATCAGAGAGACATTATCAGTAAAATCGAATTGATAATTACAAAACATGTATTACATTTCTACATACTTAATCAACTTATTAGGTAACCTTTAATTAGCACGTAGATATATGAAAAGAATAATGAGAAAATTCAATTTGTTAATTATTTGTAAATAAAATAAAAAATAAATGAATATTGAAAATGTTCAATTGTTTTTCGTGTGTCATTACAACACCTGGATGTTATTATAATATAACAAATAAGTCCTTATAAGTTATAACTAGAACTAGAAACTTGTGAGAAACTGCGTAATAATGTCAGCAGGCGGTTAAATTGATCCCTAGTGTATCACGGATCACCGCAATGACCTAGAGTCTCCTTAGACGCAATAGCATTGAATGTCGTGGTTAGAATTAATTATTATTATTTATACAGATATAGATATAGTCACGTGTTGAAGTAAACACGCCAGCCAGCACATTGAAATTAATTAATTTTCTTTTTATAATTACTAGAATGTATAATGTGGTAGGAAACTTTTGTTTTCAACTTGGTATATTGGATAAAATATGTTTCTTCTCCTGCCGTTCACAAGTGCGGTGCCAAGTTAACTTCAGTGTGTTAGCAAGTGCAATGTAATAGAAACAAGGAAGAGATTCCTATCACGTACACTTACTGCACATGTGATGAATGCACCAAATAGCAGAGAAAGTGTAATTTGTATACCTATTTATTTGTTGATAAAGGATTTATTGAAATATTAAAGTATAATTTAAAAAAAGAAAAGTCGATTCGTATTTACTATTTATAAATTCATAAATATAGCCTATGTAAATCATTGTAAAAACTGCATACAATTTACGATATATGCTTGTAGTATATTATTAGGTTTTGGTATTAAAAACATTAAAAAAAAATTTAAAAGAAAGCAATACTTACATTGACTTCATAATTTGTAGTTATCCAACAACGCCTATAGAAAATCCCTGAAGGATACTTATTCCTCCATCTGGTTAGAAGTCCACTGTGATTCTTTTTCTTAGACCTCCTTGTCACTGTATATCTATCCATAATTGTCACTAAATCACTTATTCAAATTAAAATTACAAGCACAATGTTTAAGATAAAACACGATGGAAATCGGCTGCGGCCGTGATAAAACTAAATGTTAAAAAAACAGACAACATAGCACATTATATTATTACATAAATACTAACGAAGCGAATAGAATTAATTACAGATTATACTCCAGATTGCTGTAAAAGCAGTTACCCGTCCGCGTGTTTTATTCTTAAATTTGAATTAACGCGTTAGAAAGCGCAGTGAGTTATTTTTCTTAAATTTACGCGTACCTACAATTCGAAATAATGTTTTAAACTAACGTCGTACCATTACAAGACTTACAAATAAAATAGTTTTGAAAACAAGGAGTGGGTTTTGAGTCCATATGAGGTACGATATGTTGGAACGAATACTCATTACGTGATGGGCATTGTATACCGACTTATTGATACCATTATTGGACTCACAATAGCCGCTTAATATGCGATGTGGCCGGCGTCCTCGGAGTGTTAGTAGGTAATTTGGTTAACCTGGATTCGTATACTATCTGATATAGTGTGGGAATCAGGATATTATAAGAAGTATTTTCTATTTAGTTTAGGCTGATATTTATATATCATGAATGAATAATTCTGTGTTGGTACAGTTTTTCTATTTGCTATTGATCATAATGCATCACTGGAATGTTGTTTACAATTGGTTAAATTAGTGATATTTATTGCATTTAAATATAAAATTACAGCATGAATGTATATAAAAAAAATTTAAAATAATAGATTTTTTTATTAACATTATTTTTCAGGTTAATTAAGTTTTCAGGAATAATCTCAGATGTCAATATAATACGTACTTGTTTTAAAAATGAATATCTTAGAATTTCTTTTTATGTTTGTAAAAATACATTATAAACTATCTCTTAGGCAGTCTTAGGTATCTAATTATGATTATTTAATTGATTTTCATTAACATGAATATAAGTAAAATTTCACAATTTCTTGTCCCTTCTATAATAGTTTTTATGGAGCAAATTAAATTATGTAAAACTTTTATAATTTATTTTTTCCTTATTATTAGTATATACTATACATAATTGTACATTTTGCATTGCGATTTTAAATTTTGCTAGTCTAGTCTACGTCTAGTTATAATTATTATCAAAAAATAAGGTTTTATAGACATAAGTATATATGAGTGTGTTATTAATTAAAACATATCTTCTTTTTAAAAATGATTATAAATTTCTTAAAACTGTAACGCAAACAAATGTAACGCCATCTAGTTCATGAAGATTGAACTATTTTCATATCGAAGCTCACCGATAGAGGTACAATTCGATAATATTGTTAAATAAGAGCAAAAATATTTATACAAGATTAGTTGTATAATACGGAAGATAAATCAATTAAATAAATATGTTTAATGGTCAAAATAGGACTGCAGTTATTGTGTTTATTAAGTTGGTATTGGCATTTAGCAAGCAGACAACTTGTTAAAACAAAATGTCAGACGTCAATTCAAAAGGTTGTGAGGACGATTTCCAAGTAGTTTCGAAAAAGAAATCTTTCAAAGGTTGTGGAAAATCTACAAAAGTTCCAACCAAAGAGAGACTAACGAGTCGTGAAGACATATCGATCGACATTAATAAAAGTAAACAGTAAGAACACTTTTTATTATATACAAATATTGAGGTTATATTATTTTAGTGACTTTTCGTTTGTTCCAGGTGCATTTTAGAGTGCCTCGAAGAGTTATCAGTTTCACCTTACTATGAGGATGTTTACAAATGTATAATTGGTTATTTTCCAAAGTGTCTAAAACCCTTAGAACTTGTAAGTTTTGGGTTGGGTAATTTAGGACAATGCGCCGCTTCTAGATATCAGTTCGCCTTTTTAGTGCTATTAAGAGACTCTCTTTACGCGCGGAAAGTCGCTGTCCACGATCCTTTATTCTACAAAGACGAGCTTAAAATTTTAAAAGAGTTTGACATAGATTTTATTGAAGAAAATACTGAAGGGTGTTATGCAATAAGTGAGGATTGTTATACTGTTGTGTACTTGCCTCATTGCCCTATTGCATTGACGAACAATTTTTTATGGAGCAACTGGGGAAGGAAGTTGGAGAACTGTATTTTGATTTGTAACAGTTTTTCTGAAATTGCCGAAACAAACTTGAAAAGACACCTAGCTTCTAAATACACATATTTTAACAAGATTTTACCACATATAAAAGAAGTTAAACCAGAGAACAGCTTTAAACATAAAGATATATTTAATAATATTTCTTTGCATATATTCCCCAAAGAAAAACTTTCTAATTTACCTGTTGAATTTTGGCAAAACGAATATAAGAAACCTAATTACGAAGTGGCCGAGGAAGACTTCATAACGGCTGAATTAATTAAAAAACTGGTGGTTAGCTAAATTGAAGTTCTTTTTATAATTATGGCTTCAATTAGTACAAAACCAGCTCTTGGAACCCTTCGTCGGCTGCTATCGGAAATAAGAAAGCACACTTCAACCAAGAAACTATCAGACAATCAAATGGTGCAATATGTGTTTGCCCAGTATAGAAAATACCAGACAACAGATCAGCAATTGTGTAAAGCTAGGGAGGAGATGCTATTTAAAGCTAATTCTTATGCAAGCTACTTAAAAAGCTCGAGGTTATTTAAAGAAATTAATGCTGAGTATAAAGGGAAAGGAGAGCGCACTGTGGAGGATACTGCCAATTTGGTTGGTTTTAAACTGCCTCATGATCCTAAACCTTAACATTTTTGTAAACATAGAAATTTTAGCCATTAGCTTTTAATTGATATTAAAAAAAACATGCAGATAAATGAAAAAGTAAGTCTTGTTTTTTTTTTCAGTTAACCCATTGGCTGTCAATTATGTCCCCACTACATCCTTTCCATATGATCCACTCTGGCTACTACGTTGACCTATATAATATGAATATTCAAGGAATATAATAGAAAAAAAGGAGAGGTTAATTCATTTAAATTTTAAATAGTTTAATATTATAGTATTAAAGTGGCTTTTCATACTGAAATGATAACCCAGAAAATCACAAAGGCGCCTGACATCTTAATATGTTTAAAATAAAATTGTTAGCTACATAAAGGGTTGAATTAATTTTAAAAACTTTTATACATATTAAATATCACTAAAACACAATAAAAAGATTAAATTAAAATATTTATTTTGAAAACGAACAATATCACATAACATAATATTAACAAATTAGGAGCTTTTTATTGGGCGTATTGTTTTTCGAGGATTTTGGCGATGGTCTGGAGTTGCATATTACTAGTACCTTCGTAAATAGTACCAATTTTACTATCTCTGAAGAATTTCTCTTGCGGGAAATCTTTTGTGAAGCCGACACCTCCCATGAAGTCAATGCATTTTGATGTTAGAGTTTGAGCAATTTCTGTAATAATATAGTTGTTATCAATATTATTATTGTCAGTACCTATATAAATAGAGCTTGAAATTAAAACGAATATCTTGTAACATTTACATTTAGCATTAGACATTCCAAATTTAAAAATATTGATATTCAGTTGTTCCCTTAGCTCCTCTCCCTATATTCTTATTTCCTTTTTGATACTAATTTTAAGTCATAAATATTTTACCTGAAGCATAATATTTAGCCATAGCAGCTTCCTTTACGTACTCCTGTCCCCATTCCTTGAGTCTGGCGGCGTTGTACGTGAGAAGTCTTGCAGCTTCCAATTGCGTTTGGAGATGCGCAATTTGATAATTTATACCCTGCAAAATTTTTTTAATAGGATTTCAATGATAAACCGTCAACCTCATATTTTGTTTCAACGAATGGTCGTGTACAATGTATAATCCAGCCGTGTATCTTCTGCTGACAGATAGCCATGTTCTTAATTTAAAATATATTTTTTGTAGTTTGACCACACTCAGCCTGAAGTTAAGTTAGATTACGCTCAATGGGCAAAAGGGCTATTAAAAAAAGGCCTCTATAATATTTGTCATGCGGTTGAAAGAAATGGGGCGAGGCAAAATCTTTTTAAAGCTAATATGTATACCTGGAAACTATAGATAGGTTTTCCAAACTGTTTCCTCTCAAGCGTGTAAGGGATCGTTGCGTCCATGCAACCTTGACAGATACCAATCATTTGAGCGCCGATGCCGATGCGCGCTTCATTCAAGAATCCGGCAGCGTATCTGTATCTGTTAAATTTAAATTTCAAATTTAAATAACAATAAAATAATTATAATGAATCATAAAAGATATACTAATCCTACCCCTTTCCATATTCTCCCAAAATATCACCTTCTGAAACTTTCACGTTATCAAAATGAACCATGCAAGTTCCAGAGGCACGAATGCCAAGTTTGTTCTCTGGTTTAGCAACTGAGAGTCCAGGTGTATCACGTTCCACTATAAAACATGTAATACCTTTGTAACCCTGAAAAAATAAAATAACATATCATAATTATCCCTCAGTTCAATCTTGTACTGGTTGTATAGACGTTATAATGTTTTTGTTCCTCAACACATCTTAAAAAACATACCAACAAAATATGTAAAACAATCACACTTCGCCTAATTTTAAACTAGAATACGTTTCTTTAGACAAGTGTACATTGCCTAGATCAGGGGTCGGCAGACCGCGGCTCTTGCCATAGGATTATCTGGCTCTTCTTACAACTCACTGAAGCAAATTAGACTTTCATTATAGTATATAATAAAGTTCATGTTGCGGCTCTCTGAAGGCATGGAAAAATCTACAAACTTGATATTCGGCTCATCTGGTTCATAAGTCTGCCGACCCCTGGCCTAGATTAACAATTCATAAACCCTACTTAGCATTGGTTTACTTAACCATAATATTACTTTGGATAGACGAAGTGATAGATCTTTGATGAAATACTTTTCACTTTGACAATCTGTAAGTAAAAATAGCATGATTCATAAGTTTTAATCACAAATATTTTAAGCTTTACTAGCTTGAAGTACCACTAGTTTGAACTATTAGTGACATTTAATTTTACATCTTTCACTAATTTAAGAAAATAATTCTGAGTAATTTCTATGAATTTGCCGTAAGTTTATTTTTTCAGCACAATATTCTGATAATCTATTAATGTAATAATCTTAGTCTAATTAAGTTAAAAGTTAAAAATAATGAATAACACACAGTTTCTCTTATGACCTTAAAAATTATCAAAATGATACCCTGCATTGTTGAATGACTCTTGATTATGTAATTATGACGACTATAAACATGATAAGATAATAAATATTTGAATATGTTCCTTTTAAAACCCAAATTCAACATAAGTTTAATATTTAATATTATAACTTTAACGAATGAATTATGCTTAAAGTGACTACTTATAATATTTTTGATCTTTGGAAACCTGGACTTCAGATTTTTTTTATAAACCTTTGAATTTCATAATAGAATAAAAGACACATTAACTTTTATTATTAAAAAATAAGTAAGTACCATATCTACTTAACTAAATATGTTTACGTTCTTTTGAAGAAACAAGCTTAAGAATAATAAAGATTAGATAACTAGAACGCATGTGGTAAGATTAATAAACGTTACTTTGCAATAGTGTTATTTAAAAAGGATTCTTTGAACTGCCAAAGTGACAGTACAAACTATCAAATTGACAAACGAGAGTAGTGATTTTAGTATTACTTTCTTAGTAACTGTATGAATCTTGCTGATAATAGGTTTTCAAGTTTTTAAAAGTAATCGGAACACCTTTTCATTTAATGTAAATAAAAATAAGATTTTAGCAATTTTACAATATAACTGTCACTGCCTATAAACCTATAAGTTACATCTGGTTTATCCACAATGTTTAATGGTTTCTTTAAAATAAGCTTTAAACAAACCTTAGACGGGTCAGCATTAGCCATGACAAGGAAAACTCCAGCGACATCAGAATTAGAAATCCACATCTTGGAGCCGTTGATAATGAAGTCGTTACCTTCTTTCTTGGCTACTGTTTTTAGAGCGAAAGCGTCTGATCCAGACGTTGGTTCCGTGAGACAGAAACTACCTGCCTAATTGAGAAAATGATATTATGTAAGTGAAAGTTCATAAAAATTCAAATAGCATTTCTTCCTTGAAGGGATGTCTCATTTAAAATCGTAAAGTAAATTGAGATGGAATATTTTTCAAGTAATATTTTATTTTTATTTAATAGTTTAAGATAAGGTTTGATAACACGCTATCTGGCATGGTATTGCTTACTTGACATGATACATTAAATATTTTAAATTTAAATAAAAACACTTATGTTTGTTTTTGTTGCCGATATCTTCTTGTTCATTTTTACACTATAATCAAGCATTGGAGGCAGCATTATGTGTACGTACGGCGCCATTTCTAATACATAAAACTGAAATACTTAACTTACACTATAGTCAGCGTAGTTTCATATTTATCTCTGACTTGGTGATTCAAATTCACGGTAACAAACGATTACTGCGCATGACATATATATAATTTACCCTTTGTCCTCGATAATTTGACCATATAACTAAAAATGTAAACAAACTAGGTACATACATATTCAGTACAAAGTTTAGTCAAATATTTTTTCTTTTGCTCTTCGGTTCCAAGTTTCATGAAGAGCGAGTTAACGAGTGTGTTGTGGATGTCCACGTATGCTGCTACAGAAGCGTCGACTCTCGCCAGCTCTTCTACAACCAACATCATCGTAAGGAAGCTGCAGCCTGAACCACTATATTCTTCGGGTGTTTCTATACCCATAAGCTGTAAATATTTGTTGAGAGTTAGAGTTATTGAAAGACTATTATGTCAACAAGGAGCTGAGTTGGGAGTGATTTGAAATTTCGTTGTAAGAATAATTTGACCAAAAGGAAACCGAATTCTTTAGAACTTTATTACGGTTTCACTTAACCTTTTAATGCTTTGATTTTTTATTATTTTTTAATAGTTGTATAAACATATTAAATGTTGTCCTAGAATTTACCAGTCTATTTATTATTAACTGTTTCGGGATTTTTAGATACTAATTACGTACGTATTAGATAGGTATAGGTATCTAAGTTAATTCAGACCAGAGGGTTATTAAGCTATTTTGATGCAAATTCTTAACCAATTTTACTTCGAAGTTATAAAGGAACTCGACTTTATTTTAGATTCGTTAGTTGTTGAAAAATGTGTATTTTTTGTTTTATTCACTGCGCTCCATGTTATGATACATAAAATATTTAACAAGATTTTGTTATTCGTAAATTTGTTCAGGTGTCTTTATAATGTATAATTCCGAACAAAGGTTTTATTAATTTTAAATTAGTTTTGATAAATTATAAACACTATTCCTTGTAGTAGAAGAAATTTCAACATGTACAAATTTTCTATTAAAATCACAGTGCACTTTTCACTTTACATGTTGCAACTTAGCGAGTTGCGTGAATGAAGTTACGTACTAAGATGCGTTTTCTGAGTAATATCTGTTACGTAAATGAATATTAATTTTCATACTTCTGTCTGATTTCGTGTGAGATGTATTCTCTAGTATAATTTCACTTAATGTTATCATTTATCTTTTGTTTACTTCAGTTTGTATACTTACGCCATTATCAAATAACATTTGTCGGATTCCGTCATCGATTTTGTGCTCATCGTCCATTTTACGTACGAGAGGTGCAATTTGTTCTGCCGCTAATTTCCTAACTGCAATGAAAATATTATTTTTATTTGATGTATAAATAAAATTTTATCTTTTTAACGACAATTATTATTAAATCACGGTTATCGATGATTTATGTTATTTCATATGAGATAATATACACTGACATTTAAAATTTATATTTAATACGCGACATTAATCATTGATAATAAAATAACATTTTATTTATGAATGACGACGTGGTGTACCTACTCAAGGTGACTTTACGTATAGTTACAAAACAAAATTATTCCGAAGAAAATGACATGCCAAAAGTGCTTATTGAATTTTCCATCTTAGTTTTGTGATTGGAATTAATATACATAACTTTAACTATTATTCTGAACTCGCATAAACAATAACTTTAGTAATATATCTTTACAAATTCGGGTTATATTATTGTTTATTAATATATTTTATAAATCGAAGTCAATCTGTACGTTTATACGCCCTAATTTAAGACAGTAATGGAACGATTATCATTTGTTTTTTTTTTACTAAATTTGATCCATTGGAAAAGTTTATGTATACAATGTAACTAAAGTTCGTTACAATTAATATTTTGTTAACGTGAAACCGGGATAATGGGGGTTGCATTTATAAATTGTGTTCTCATACAATGTTATTGTTTTAGTGTTGTTTTAGGTTATTTACCAATATGGTTCAACTAATTTAATCTTTTTGAGGCTTACTAATGCGATACTAAACCGAATTCACCACTTTAACAGGGACTAATTTCTTAATAATAAGTAGTTTTATACAAAATAATCCAATTTAATTCGTCCAATTCAGATTTAAGATTTATTTAATTACTACCATTAGAAGATATAATTAGATTGATAAATAGACACTTTCGGTATCGTACGCTTTTGTCCCAAATGCTAAAATTGAAAGATAAAGTTTAAAAATAATTAACGAATTATTGGATTTAGATTATTTGGTAACTCGTGAATAATTAAATAATATAGTATGTTGTTTTAACAGCATAAGACTTGTTGATAAGACAAAACGAAAATACAAGACCCCTTATCTGCGCGAATTCAAAGATAAAACTTGTGTATTTATGTTCTTAGTACATTGATATCTAGTTGATTATATTTATATCGCTGTAATATAATACATTTTGAAAAAATACTAAATATATAAAGAGCTTTGTTAAATCCTTCTACAAATAAATTTCATACTGATGTACGTCGACAAATTATAATAATCTTCCCATAGTTGTAAAATGTAACTTTCCTTAAATTCATGTCCACGCTTTTCGATCTGACGTTCCTCGTCTAGATTTTTATTTATGAAATGAGACGTCAGTATATTTTTGTATTATAGCAATTTACGTTGTTTTTTTGCTATATAATAAAACTCGTATTCTGAGCTTACGATTACAAAAAATAATAATTTAAATATATATTTGTTTGTTTTTCAATTTTAAAATTTAAACACGTAATAATGATTTTAACCACTCATTTTACGAGGATTCAATAAGTCACTAGTGTTTACCGTAAATATTTTTGGTTTTATTTCAATTGTTTTATTTACTAAATTGTTATATCTATTAGTTTTGTCTTTCGCACAAATTTCTAACTATTCCCTAGTACATTTCAATTACATGGATATAGGACAAAAGAATGTTTAAAAAAAATTTAGAGAAAATTACATACATACAAAATAGTCAATGTTTATTCACAATAAGATTAAGTAAAAAATCGTATCAGGTGTTTATAAATATTGTAAATTAAGATTTGTTATCATTTATCACGAAAACATATCACAATTCATTCATTGATTTATAGATTGTCAGAGGGCAGATACGAAAATACCTATTGCTAAAATTAAAATGCTTTGTTATGAATTTTCTCTTATCAATATATTTTAATAAATTTCAATCATGTTAGAGTCAAATCATTATAATTATTGGATGCTAAAAATAATTTGAATTTTTAAATGTGATATCCCAAGAACCTTAGCGTTTATTTATTTATGTGTTATTTTTAAATAAATGTATTGATATATTATCTGATTGTTTTAATAACGGAAACGTTGGACAAAAATAAGAATTGGAAGGACCTTGACCGTCGCTAGTTGTAAGAGGTGGGTACAATGTTAAAATCGCTTAGTTTTTACTTTTATTTGTACCAATAATTGTTACGCTGATTTATATTAAAATTTACTGAAATATAGTAATATTTTATTGTTAATTATAATTATTGCCAATGCAGTCTAATCTAAAATATATATTTTTAATTAGATGTAATAAATCAAAGCCAACGCGTATTTGATTTGATTGTAAATGATTAACAATTATAACTACATTTAAAAGATTTATTTTAGCATCACGTTTCTTTTGTTTACTTCTAAAGCTTTGCAGCTATTGTAGCTGCAGCGAGACAACGATCAATTGTCATTCTCCGAAAATTACTATTATTACGTGAGTAATTTGTAAATAACCCTCAGACATAAAACAGTAATTACTTATTAAATATTGTCTTGTATTGTAATAAAGGTCTACATTACATAATAATTAGTAGTTCAATTATTTACCTACTTTTGTTTCCTTAAGTTTTATCATTATTTTTTTGTTACTTATCACTTATTCTAATAGCCATGGGTGTTACTATGATTTATTCCGAGAGAAGAGCAAGGAAATATCAAGGAGTCGGGTGGGGGTAAGTATATCATGTCATATCGTGTTATCACTGTTCACGTCAATACTTATTTTACGATGCACTTAGTAATTTGAGATTAGTAAAATTCTATTTTATAATTAAACATAACTCAAAAGATAGTGGTCGATTTAAAAAAATTGATCTCTCTAAGGTTCTAGGCCTTTGAAATTAATATTTTTGAATTATGTTGTGTAAATATTTGTTTTCTTAAAAATTAACCATTTTTTTGGACTTTTATCATTTTCTTGAAGAAATTAAATCAATTGGATCTAAAATAAAAAATACTTCTAAGAGTTTGACAATTTTTTTTAGAATATTCGGTTTTTGTTTCTCCAAAATCGCTCTTTCTTTAGAGTTCAGTTGGCTCCCCTAAGAGTTTTATTAATTTCAAGAAGAAATCAAATCGATCCAAACTAAAAGAACTTTAGAACTCTTAAAGGGACTACCAGAACTCCGATTAGTACTATTTTCGAAAATGTGGGGCCAACTTCACACACATGCCTTTCTAAGATATCTGTGTAAATATTAAAATAATACTATTTAAATATTTGGTAATTCTTAGGCAAATTAACTGAATATTCGGCCGAATACGAACATAAAATGATACGCCGAATATGTCGAATAGGAAAATTGCTTCGTACTAAGTGAATAGTAGACAATGATTTCATAAATTTCATAAAAATAAATTATATTTGTGTACTTACTAGTATCTTTCATAGCTAATTCATCTTCAGTTAATAAAGTCAAAGGTCGAGGTGTGGACACTTCAGATGAATACGCCTTTGGGATATTTGCAGCAGCGACAACCGGTCCACGCCATTGCTCCAGAATCTAAACAATAACAAATTAAATATTAAGCCTTTAAACTATTAAAATACTCAAAAAACACGTACGTACCTTATTTCCAACAATACGCCGTAATGGGAACATAGTATATGTATTTATTTCTATTTAGGTTGTTTATCGACGCGTGCGCAGACTTTTGCGTGCGTGCTGGCGATGTACGACCGGAATAACAACTGGTTTCAATACACTCGGAGTCACAATTCATTATCTCAGTAACTTACGCTCATACCGTGATATAACATTAGCAAGGACGCGTACCTACTCAATGCCGTTTGATTTAAAAGATGTGGGTGTTATTTACTTTTTCTACGTGAGAGAAATTTTCAGGGGCGCTCTCTAAAATATACTCAATTGCGATTAGGCTAAGAATTCATTCATTTGGCATTAATTTCTATGAAAATAAGTAAAAATATAATTGTCTCCATAATGCATTAGTTGTCCCTTTTTTAAAGGTTACATTTTGCTTTGTTATATTTTTTTGCGAGGTTTATAAAAGCTTTGGATGTAGACTGCAACGCTTTGCTATTTCTATACATAGCGCATACTCTTTTATAAAACTCAGTAGCGCATTTAATTATATCCACTGCCGACGATTTGTATTCTTGTATTCTTTATTTCATCTTTTTTTAATGACATGCGCCACTGTGATCATACAAAAATATTGGTATCAAAATAATATTTTGCATTACAAATAAATACAAAATAGGCGGATTAAATCTTAGTTTAGTCAAAAGTAGCTTCAGTAAACTACCAATTAAGCTTTGTAGAGATATGCGTTCTAATAATTTATTGCAGACAATAGCCCTCTAACCCAACCGTGCAAGTAATAAATAGTATGACCCGGAAAAACAGCCTATAATCTACAGTTTAGATATGAAATCGCAGTGTGCGTGTTTTACGGCATAGTTGTCATATTTTCTCTGCCATCTAGCGGGAAGCAACGAAAATTTTCATCACTTAACCTAACACTGTCGGCATAATGAATATAGACGGAGATCATGTTATGCAAACTGCCAAAAAAATTAATATTCTAAAACATTTCATCGTACTTTAAGGGCATTTATATTACAATATTAGTAATTTTTAATCGTACATAGGGAAAATAATAAATCCTAGAAGTAATGTTTCTAGATGTAAAAATATTAAATTTTATTATATACATTTATAAAACATTATTGTTAATTAGTTTTTAAAATGTTTAGTTGTTATAATGCATTATATTTATTAAATTAATAGTTTTAATACTATTAACGTAAAGCAAGTAGTATGTGATTTTTAAAAAATAGTCTGGCAAGGATTGTTTAAAATTGTCATTCTCGGATTTCCTGGGTCTTTCGCGATTTTTCTCGAAGCAGCGAACGCAGGTCTCGTTTTCTTTGAGGTCTTATTAAAATTCGATAACTAAAACATTGTTTGACGTTATTTACAAATAATAGTGTGCTGTCCGTCTTGAATTTTTCATTTAAGTGTTTGTAGTATATTTGTAAGGAAAAGTAATTTTCAGCTGTTCAGTGTAACCTAACCATATAATTTTTTAATCAAGTCGAAATCGTGTTATATTTACATAAAAAATGGCTAAATGGGGCGAAGGAGACCCTCGGTGGATTGTGGAAGATCGTCCAGATGCGACAAATGTTAACAATTGGCATTGGACGGAGAAAAATGCAAGTCCTTGGTCGACCGAACGTCTAAAAGAACTTCTAAATGATTTTAAAATAGCAAAAAATGGTATTGACTGTAAAATTACAGAAGTCACCGTTAAAGGGGATGCTACAGCAAATAATAGGAAAGGGAAACTAATTTTTTTCTATGAATGGAACATTATGTTAAAGTGGATTGGCAAATTGGCTGGTGGCAATGGAGAAATAAATGGAGAAGTTGAAATCCCGAATTTATCTGAGGAGAATGAAATAGATGAAGTAGATGTAAGTTTAAAATGTTTTACTTGTGGCTAATGGTTCATTATCGTTTTTAGTACATAAGGTATTTTTAAACTGAATTTTTGTTTTGTTATCCAAAAATAATGGTTTTCTTATACTATTTCCAGATTACTGTAACAATAAAGACGGGAGGTGAAGAAGCTCAAAGGGTAAAAGCGTTTATGCATAATGTTGGTCGAGATGAAATCCGAAAGCAACTAGCAGAATATATCCGTAGTCTTAAAGAGGAGTTTTCTAAAGGGCTTATTCTTCCCAAAAAAGGACAAGATGCACCTAAACCCGATAATGTCTCTACAATAACTAGTGGTTTTAATAAAAACATAGATCTGGCTCCAATAGTGTCGACTCCATCTAAAGTTGGATGTAAGCTTGATACAAAGACTATTGAGCTCTCGGAAAAGTTTCAATGTAGGGGAAAGGAATTTTACGATGCTATGACAAGGATAGAAATGGTAACAGCATTCACTCGAGGACATGTTAAGATGAGTGTGGAGAAAGGGGGCAAATTTTCCATGTTTGGTGGCAACGTCACTGGGGAATTCAAAGAATTGGTTCCTGGGAAGAAAATTGTTCAGTACTGGAGGTACAAGCAATGGCCAGAACAACATCATTCTGAAGTCACTATTCATATTGATGAAAAGGTACATGTATTTGCATTTTTGTGATGTTGACAATTTCTGATACTTGTATGTACATGATACTACAAATTACTCATTATTAAAAACTGATGCAAAATGTGAATGATGTGTGGGTAGCCAACTGTCTTGATAGCTTTTCACGTTAATTATATAATGCAAAAAAAATTGTCTCCATACTTGAATCTGGTCATTTATCAAGGATATTTTAAATAATTATAATAAGCATTTGTATTTGGGTTTTAGTTTGGAGTATTTACCATTTTTATGTCATGTTGTTTTAATATTGATAATATACATTTGTTTAAATTAAAGCCGTAATTGTGTTATATTTACAGGATGATCATACATTAGTTAGAGTGGTGCAGAGTTTAGTGCCAAGTTCGGAAGTTGAGAAAACTAAAGAGAATTGGCAAAGATATTACTTTCAAAGTATTAAGAGTGCGTTCGGTTTTGGAGCTTTCTTGTGACTTTTGTTTTATATATGAAATCTTAGGTAAATAAATATGTTTTATATAGATTTAAGTTATTTATCAGGACATCAGTTCAATTGCTGGCAGACATTAAGTACTATAGAATAAAAATCAATTTTCATTATCCAGCATATGAGCTTACATCAGTACGTTCGAGTGAGTTGTTAGCAGGTGCTGGTGCCTCCTATTTTTATTATCTGTTGCTATCAAAGTTGTTCTATATTCTTATTGATATAACTAATCTAATCAATGTTCTATCCAATACAATGCATGATCTCTGGTCTTTTACGCAGAGCTAATTCACGCCTAAGTCATTGAAAATATAATTAGGTGTAAAAAAGAGATGTAAAATAGATTAATTTGGGAGGTTTATAATAATAATTACTTTTTTAATTAATTATTTCAGAATAAATCTATTTAATTACCAATCATAGAATGTCGACAACACCAGCTGCTGGATATAGCTGAACACTTGTATAGGCTATGGTTGGCGGCGCAGCGATCAGGATCTACGTCATATTCATATAATCGCTTTTAGTACAATTGCTTTAATATATTACACTAATTGTGTCTTTATAATGTTTATTTTACATTGGCCTGTTTTTACAATTGTAAAATAGATAATAATTTACAATGTTTAAATAAATTTTTAGGCACTATTACATTGTTTTATTTGAGATTGGTGTCAGGAGCGTTGTGGTGATTTTTATTATGTTGGGTACTATTACTACCTCTTTCCTCTGACTCTTAAATATGTTTGAAGTGTAGACATTAGGGAGAAGTTAGTCCAAGGTCGCTCTAAATGTTAATAATGAGCTAACACTTGTGGCCAATGCCTATAGGATATCTAATTGTATTAGGATATGTTCTAGTCACGGGCCTTCAGAGGGTAGGATATCAGCCAGCATGGGCGTAGCCAGGGTGGGGCAGGGTGGGGCGCTTGCCCCACCCTGGCTGTGACCTGTAAGGTACCTAATCAAACCTAAAAAACTTGATTATCTAGGTTAGTACTTAAAATACTAACTACAATACTTAAAATCTGTAAGAAAGTTCACACTCGTCAGTCGACACAAAAATAATTAACCGAGGTAAGACCGCGGGTATAGTTTGCTAGTTACATATTATTTTAGACTGCTGCCCCACCCTGAGCCCATGGCTGGCTACGCCCATGTCAGCCAGTAATTACAGTAAATTGTAAGAACCTATAGCACATCCGTACTGTGATATGATTAACACGCGCAAGAGACGGATTGTATGGTATGAATATTGAATTTTCGAAATAAGAGTCTTATGAAATTTTTTGAATGAAACTTCATAAACACTTCATGAGAAGTCAATAATTGTTAAAACAGGTGCCTCAAGTACTTACATCTGAGAATTAACTGACTAATATGAAATATATATTCGAATAATTTTGAAATATTAAAAAGCTTGTTTGTTATCAATTAAGTAAAAAAAATTACATTTATCCTGCATTGGCCTCTATTATTATCTTAGTACAGAAATACCGTAGGTATTTAAATATTTGAGTTATTCCCATAACATTAAAACGAAATTATTAAAATTAATTGCGTTTTTTTTTATTTTCATATAAAGGGAACAAATAATGAAAGGAAATACGCCAAATTTAAAAAAGCGCACCACACATGTTACGATTTTTGTGTGCAACTATTAGTGCATATAATAGTAGAATACAGAAAAAAAGTCGTTTAGAAGAGCGTCAGAAAGGGAATTACTCCAAAATAAATAAATAATAATATCCAAAATGGTCTTCGTTTATTGTTTTTCTGAATATGTCTCTTGTATGTTATTAACAAAACAAAAGAATTTATGGTCTATGTAATAAATCAATAATAAGTCGCGCTCAAGATCTCGAGTTCCCATCTTGTAAATGGGAATGGATCACGAATAGATAATTGAGGGGCGATACCGTGACCTAAGACCTATCTTGTCAGTAGTTAACGGCCATTTGTTGGATAATGTTCGCTACAAGATGAAGTGCTTGTGGATATGCTTATTATTTTGTGTGGTAAGTAATTAAATTTGATAATATTTTGCTATAAAATTTCTTTCACTAACTAGACATGTTATTTGTAAATAATTCATTAAAATCGTGTTTTTGTTATGGATTTACGTAGCACATTTAAATTTACAATATTAATTATATATTTATTTGAATAATTAGGTCACACAATTATTATTTATCCTCTTTTTTTTATAATCTACGTTCATTCTTCCTTTTCAAACTACGTGTATATTTACATATTTGTTTTTGTTAAGAATATTTATTTGTAAAATCATCTATTAAATAGGTATCGTCCTTTGGAGTTCTTGAGTCGTGTACGAAGGAAGATTATGTATTTAGCTTTAAAAATAATTGCAGAGTCCATGATAGTTACTTAATAGAAAACTTATAAACATGTTTTGTGTAATTAATAAAAAAAATTGCGTTATAAAGTGATAATATAATAAATATTCAATCAATTTGAATAATTGATAACAAAACGCCTAATTTAAATATTCATAAATTAAGATTATCTTGTTAGAACCAAATTGTAAATAAGATTGTTTTTTTTTTTAGATTTTTCACGTTTCTGCGTCAAATCACGCGGATCATGCTGACTTAGTAAGTGATACTTTTTTTTTATACAAAACTGCTACATTTTATTAGATAACGGAACAATTAAGTGTTTGTTTGACTCCAGCTTCCTGGTACCAATGTATCATTTGTAATAGTTATAAAGTAATATACGTACAAATATAATTTAAAATAGCTCGCGTCCATGTTTGTTGTACTAACACACTTGGTTTAATGATTTGAAAAGTCGATGCAAACGCTTTAGTCTCATTGGAAATCTTATATCAGGCCATGTTTTCTTGAGGACGACGTTATATGAATTTCATAAATATTTAGTTTACGATTGATTCATAAATTTGAAAGATATATTTTTTTAAATTAAGTACATAATATATAGCCATCTCTTATTAGTATATTAAAATATTTTATTAGACAAAATCTTTAATTACAAATAAAAAATAAAATAAAAAAATGTCGCATGGAGCTTACTTTAAAATTAAAATTTCAGGGCTCAGTTTTAGAATGCTGCGATTTATCCGACTTTATCGAGGATAGTTTTGGAGAAGATTGCAACTTTAAATTAGGATGGACGCGCGATTCTCGTTTGTTTATATACAATGATACTTTAATACCTTCGACGACCGAAGCACCTACTGCACCTATAGCATTACCAGCGATTAGGTTTGACTTGCAAGTGATACCTCAAACCGTGAGTTATTTTTATAATTATTTAAAGTGACACACATACCTACATATATTTTTGTTATTAATACAATGTGTTCTAATCTAGTTTTCATTTATATAGTTCTAACACAAAGGGCGCTTCCATATCCTAATATGTAGCAGTTAGCTAGTATTAGTGAAAAAATGCCTAATTAGTTTTTACATTATAAGATAAATGATTTGCGTAGGTAGTAAATAACTTTTATTAATATTATATTTCTGTTATAATGAAGCTAAATTAATAATTATTTTGTTTAAAATATATGATTTAATTATTTCTAAAAGAAAAAATACAGCTAATTAAAATTCTTTGTGTAGCTTATCACGTTTATTTTGATTATTTTTAATTCGACGTTTAAGAAGCTGCAACTATCATAAGCGCAGCGAAACCGCATTTAATGTAATCAAAATGAACACGATAGTAAGCCGTGTGTATAAATTATAAATAAAAATTATTATTATTACTGCAAATTCAAGAACCCGCATGTATATTAAAGTATGCTGTATGCATTATATTTTAGTGTGAAATAGAAGAATGTATATTCAAAGACTTGCAAATAGTATCTCCTGGAGGGGAAGTTGATCATGATGCATTTACAAAATTATTGGATAACGTGACCAGGGACAACCCTGATTGGTCGAGTGCCAAAGCAAGGGTCCTGAGCACGTGCCTTACGAGACCTTTAAACGATTATGAGGCTGATTGTGAAATCAATAAGATATTAGCTTGTACTTTTGATGTACTTTCTGAGGTAAGTGTACATATCGCCAATCTAGCTGATCTAATTTTTCTCTCTCAAAAAAAAAAACTTGAGCTAGTACCACATAGTGTCATATAATATATTAGCGTGAAATAAAATGAAAATCGTTTATTAGCATAAGCACTAAAGGCGTTAGACTCTACCATGACTTCGGAAAGGCATATGACGAGAAGAAGACCACAAGAAACTCGTAAACATGATTATTACTATATAATAACTGCATTGTTTATTTTAAATTTCAGAACTGTCCGCATCACAAAGATAAAGATGATATATGCAAGTAAGTTTATTTAATATTTGGGGTAGGCAGAACTTTGTAGGATAAAAATCTGTTTTACCAGTTTTAAAAATAGTTGATGATCACATATTAAAATAGCATCTGTGTCTAGATTTATGAACGATTTTATTTACGTTGCAGAAGTAAGAATGGAACTACACCTAGTCTCTGTCAAATAAGCACATCGAAACTGCGGCCTGTAAGTATTTGAATTCGTTTTCAAAGCTATTTGTGAAAACGTTTTAACTAAAAAAACCAAAGCTAGATGTTTCAAAAGTTTGTAGTCATCGTGGTTGCAGCGCTAAATTTCGGATTAAAATAATCAAAATAATATAGCAAACTGAATTTTATTTATAGAAAAAGCGACGGAACGTCTGTGAATTACCATTGTTGGTGAAGAATTCAGTACTGAACAAATGTGGAGTGAATTCGATTGGTTACCTTAAGTACATACGCCGTCCCGTAAAACTAATTAAGCAATTTATACGAAAACCGAAACAATTGTCTTCTTGGTTAAAATACAAACCTTCGGTTAGTATACCTTTTTTACCACATTATCTTTGATATTCCCGAGGTCTATTAACAAGTTGAAACTAAGATTTTGACAATTTTTGTTTTAATTTAAATATCCATCGCATGAAAAAAAGTGGTTTCCGAGAAATTCAATACAACAACGAAGAATCTACAAACTATAATAAACCACTAAACAGATTAGTATATTATTGGTCGATGAACTGTTAGGGATGCCTTCGTTGTTTGTTTGTGTTTTAAGCGATAAGCGCTAAATAGTATTTTGACTCATTGCTTTAAATTATTAATAAATAATTATGTTATAGGTACATAATATTTTTTTAATACCTACCTACATATAATATTATGAGCTGTTAACCTATGAAAGTATGTAATTAAACTTATATTCACAGTGTATATCAACAATGGAGTCATCGAAATGCGTCATGAACAAAATGGGTGTACTAAACAAATATGGATTTGTAGATTATTTCAAAATGAAAAATAAAATAAGGAATTTTACAACAGAGAATGGCGATTGGACTAGTTTGAAAGATACGCTTTTAAACATATTTGCCAATTCACAATTTTATGGCGCGCATTGTACTTCGCAAAGAAAACTTCTTAACGTTATTGATACTATGCTTTCGGTAAGTATTAAATAAAATTTGCGGGAAAGCGGAAAGGTATATCTTCTTCCCATTGCAGTTTATTAGTTGCACTGTTCATCATAATTTTAATTGTGGGATATAATACTATGCAGCGCCATCTAGGGGCAAGATATGTTGTCGGTTTTAAATATAAATTATTCGAAAATGCGTGTGAGTGTGAGCAATTAATTAAAAACAAAAGAACGTAAAAACTTATTAAGTAAAATTTCCACTAATTTATTGATACTGAAAATGTATGACTTGTTTAAATTTATATGATGGATGTATAATGTTAAATTAAAACAAAACCAATGACAAATCGGTAACAAAAATGCGATCATGACTAATGCGATACTAATTTTATACACTTGATTTGTCATGCTAAAACGTCACGTGTGAACGATAATTCATTCAGTTGTATATGTTTGTTTCAGACGTGTCCACGATCAAAAAGAAAGAATACATTACAATGCGACAACTTTTTCACAAGAGTAAGAAACGAGCCAGAAATAACAGAATCTCAACGAAAACTGAACTTGATATGGTCTCATATAAGGAAGTCTTACCATCCCAGGCCATTGTTAGGAACTCCTTTCCGTTACAGCGCTTTTAGACCGACCAATCAAAATTCTACTTCAAATATTAAAAAAACGACTCCAGTGACGCGTTATTCTTATTATACGAGCTATGTTGTTCCTCTACATAATAATGGTTCCTGGATCGGGTATGGTCAGAAAGGACCATTGGTTTTGGTGCCTGTGTATGAACGCAAAACTACTAAAAGTTCTTAATAATAATTATTATTTTTTATAAAATCGGTCAAAACAATACAAAATCCTCGAAAATGCACCACCAGTTTTTTTTATAATGCATATATTATTCCATATTGCTTTTAATATAAATCCAAATGAAAATAATGATTAATAATTATTTTAGGAAATATACGGCTGTTAAATTTTTACGGATGAAACATTTTACTGTACTGAAATAGAAATCACGTGATCAGAATTGGTAGTAATATTTTTTAATTCTTTTATATTTAATTCGTGAGAAATCCCAAAGTTACACCACAGAAGTCATGGTCACACGAGGTGGATGCGACTGCGAAACACGTGATCGCCTACACAGTATAAATAAAGAGAATTTTCACCCGGTATATTATATTTTTAAGATTCTGTACCGAAGCATGTTGCATGCATGATCAAGGGATGTTTAAGTAAAAAAATATACATTTTTAAGCGAAATTGACAATTTTATTACTATCTATAGAACAGTTGCACTTATTACAGATATAATTTTGTCATGCTGGAAATAAAAGCATTTGTCATAAAGTTCAGTCTCTTTTTCGCCAATCAATATAATCAATAAAATCAATATAATTTATAAATGCACGAATTATAATACACTATAATAAATTTAATTTAAAACATATTTTTATATTTTTTTTTAATTTCCAAAAATAAATAAATTGACGATTATATGATCACACTACAGGTTCAATAATATGTGTCTTAAACAAATTTAATTGGTGAATTATTTTAAAACAATAATAAATTAAAAGTAAATTAGGATTTCGAGTTTAACTCGATTTATTGCATTCATATAATAAAATAAAAATAATAACCAACTTAAAAGGCACCCAATCTTCTTCATAAATTTTGTTCGAAGAAATATAATTTCTATAAATTAAAAGACATTGTATTCAGTAATTTTTTTAAAGCAAAACCTGGATTACGGACATCACAAAGAAACACGATATCTAATAACTAATTTACAAGTCTGGTGTATATACAATTGTTTTGAATTCATTGAATACGTAAACTATGGCATATTTAGGCTTATTGTGTCAAAATTCCTAATCGATCTGTTATCAGTGTTGCCATTAATAGAACCATTATTTATTCGAGTTAATATTTCTTGTTGCAACGATTTGAGGGTTCTTACTGCAGCAGAATCTTGTGTTGGTACTAAGAGTAAGGCTCTCCTTGCATGCGGTAAAGCTTCAGAAGGTTTGTTTGCCGCTAACATAGCTCTCGCCATTGCGTACGCGCATTCGAAAGCATTTGGTCGTAACACTGCAGCTCGTGCCGCTAGCTCCAATGCTTCAGCTGGTTCCTGTAATTTAATATAAAATAAAAATAGCAATAGGTGTGAATACTTTTGTTCATAAAGCATCTTTACTTATAAGTAGATATTTGTTTCGGTCAGGAATCGAATACAATTGCGAGCTAATTACTGTGCTATTTATTTGCAATATTTTCAACTATTATTAGACATTAATCCACCGGACCAATCCTCATGGCATAACAACTTAATTCGAATGTCTTCTCTAGTATATTTATGAACATATTTTACTTACATTCAACCTCCTCTTACACCGTGACATATTCAAAAGTAAATTAGTCTTCAACTGTACAAAAGAGGATACGTGTTCAGGAGGCACTGGTTGCTGCGAGGATGGCGTCGTAAATCCTTCATCATTGATCAGAGGGTTAATTTTCTTCAAAGCATATTGGTATCTATGAGCAGCTTCTGAAGGACGATTTTTACGGTACAACAGGTTCCCATCTTCTAACAGTTTGTTTAGCAGGATTAACCTGTATTCAAATATTGTTGTTTATTATTTCTGATTGTCTTTAATTTCAAATTAAATAAATATACTTACATGAATTCTGGTTTTCCTGAAGCCATAACCCACGTTGTTGGTCCTAATTTGGCTCCTCTTTTAAGGAAACAATTCACGACCTATAATATAATATTACAATACATATAAAAAAGACAATATAAATATATTTTATATTTTTTGTAAACTTACAGGCACATTACGTTGCCCTATAGCCCGGTCTAATGGTCTAAGTCCACTGTGATCTACGCGTTCTAAAGATGCGCCACGTTCTAATAGTATTTCAGAAAGCTCTGCTGACCCACCACAAGCCAAACCGAGTGGAGTTCGCCCACTATTATCGGGTTGATCTGTAAAGAGTAATTGTTTTAAAAGAAAGTTTGAACAAAACATATGTATTTTCAAAATTATAATTTACCTATAGTAGCTCCTTTATCAATTAATACTGCAATAATATTAATTCTAGATCTTAGACAGGCCCATCCTAAAGCTGATACACCATCAGCGTCAGCTGCATCTGGATCAGCACCTATAAACCAAATTAATAAATTATACTGAAATAACTTAAGTAGGATATTGAATAGAGGTAAAACTAGTGTTTCTTTACCTTGCGTTAAGAGCATCTCTACCACATCAGCATGACCTTCAGCAGCAGCTAAAATCAGCGGGATTTTACCACCTGATCCCATAACATCTGCACCAGAATCAATAAGTCTCATGACTAATGTGCTCCTTCCATTTTTCGCTGCCAAACCTAGTGGCGACATCTCTCTAGCATTCAACGAGTATGGTGTTGCTCCTCTTATTAGCAGAGCATCAGCAATAGCAGCATTGCCAGTTGAGCACGCCGCTGTTAAGGCAGTTTCACCAGTCACTGGACAAACTCCATCAGGCTGGAATATTCGAATGAAAGAGTAAATATTCTGCAAAATATCTTAAAATAATTCATTAAATCATTATCTTAAGTTACATACAATTAATTCAGCAGTATCCAACAAGTATTCGACTATATCAAGATGACCATTCTGTGCCGCAGCAATTAAAGCGTGTCTAGAACCTGGAACCATCTGTTCAATGCTTTCATCATCAATATCTATGGAGTTTCTATCATCACGCCCTGTTTGGCATCCCAGTAAATATATCACAGTATCTCGGTGGCCATTTTTTGCAGCATGGACCAGTGGGGTTTGTTCTGCCGTGTCTGTGTGCCTTAACGATGCACCTGAAATGTTAATATTGAAATTATTTAATTAAAAATTCAAAAATGTCATTGAAATAAATAATAACATGTAAAATGTTATGTACCTGCAGCAATTAATCTTCTAGCAACATCAGTATGTCCTTTCTGACAAGCTAAAGATAAGGCACTGCACCCCTGGGAATTAGTCATCTCTAAATCAGCCCCAAACTCCAATAACAACCCCACCATGGACAGTATCCCTTGATATGCAAACATGCATAATAAAGGCGCATTGCCCAAACTATCCGATATTTGGTTCGGAGAACCGCCAGCAAGTAACATTAATCTAGATACTTTAACATTGGGTGTGTATACATTCCGCAGATTTGCTATAGCTTCTCCGACATTGCTGGAGCTTGATGCAACAAGAGCTGCTTGTAAGTCTCTTGGACACAATCCCAGTTGTGCCGGCCCCAGGTTTCTGTACATGTGTGCTTTCAATATGTGGTGCCCCAACTCCATGGTCTTCTCTGAATCTAGAGGAGCCTGGACTCTAGCGAGCCTAAAAGCAATTCCACAATGTCCCGCTCTCAAATCACATAAGAACTTCGGGCTCTCATTATCATCTCTTCGTATTAACCATTCCCTGAACGAGGGATGGAAGAACATGTACGTGTTGTCCATTCTTTTGACTAGGAAATCTGATAAAGTATCAAATCTTTGACGGAATTCATCCCAAGGAAGGAATGTATCGACTAACAAGGAGTTGACTGAATAATAAATCTCCACCAAGGTCAGAGGATACAACGCTGCTAAACACACGCTCAATATGTGCGTCACTTTTTCAAACGATTGCACAGTTGGGAACTTTAAGTTGAATTGTAGCAGATATATTTGTGCGAGGGATATCGGCACCACTTTGTAGTTCGTAGATTTAACTACAATATGACTTCTCTCCAATAAATCTAAAATTAACTTTAGGAACAGGAAAGAGCCTTGACTTAAGTGGAGGACATATTGAGCGAATTTCGTAATCGAATTATGATTTCCATCTTGCTTTCCTGAAGAACACTTGATGTTAGTTTCAATAATCGGCGCAGCGTCGATTCTTGTATGAAAGTATTCCATAAGGTCTTTGTGAACGTTATCCGATTCATCTAAACCTAGTCTGGTATAAGGTAGTTGCTTTGCTAGATCGAAAAATTCTGTTCGCACTGTAGCTACTATTTTCAACCATGAAGGCGTTTCGGCGACATGTCGCGCTAAGAATGATGTTATCGTGTAACCGTGGTCTGGTCTGTGATACTCGGCCTCACAGAGACCGTCGATCAAGATAATACTATTTTGAAGGTCAATGCTGCCATTTTTGCGTAAAATCATTAGCGGTTCAATGATTCCTCTCATGAAGGCTAAATCTGGATCAGCAATGCATTCTTTTAGAGATAAACAAGCTAAAAGATGCGGTTCACTGAGAAGATATTCCCTGTAAGCTTGTAGTCTTGGTGCTTGACATAGTTGCGCTGCTAATGAGTGTACAAATTCTCCAACTAAACACGTGCTATTATTGTCCGCCTGAAATGTAATAAACGCTGTTAAAAAGAGTCTTTATTAAGAAATAAAATTGTATCATTAAAACTTACTTGACAGAAATGATATGCGACAACATGGGAAGCTAAGTGTGTAAACATGCCAGCAAGTAATTCTTCCGGTAGAATTTCTCTGATATCAGATTGTTCTCGAAGTTCTTCGTAATCGTAATTTCTTTTTCTTCCAAAGCATGAATATTCGACAAGTTGCAGAATCAATGCAGTTTTTCCAGTGCCAGGTGAGCCGGATATCAATATGCCTAGAATTGAAAGAATATTTATGAATTTCTCGCACCATTGAGTGCTTTGAGCCTGGTAATGTTATTTATGAAGCAAACACAATTTTTTAAAGTATTTAAAGTTGTATTAGATATTTACCTCCTGAACTAGATTCGAGTGCTTTCTCCATATCTCTAATAAGCCATTGTCGGCCAGAGAAAAAATTCTTGTTATCTGTTGATGGTACTTCGAAGAAAAGAGGTTTTAGTGTTAATTGTGGTGATGGATGTACTGTAAAAAAGTAAAAGATGAATAATTTAATTCATGTGAATTATAACACTGTTTATTTTGTGGACAACAAACCTTTTTTGAATTCATTGGAAGAACAAGACTGCTTGCTGCTACTCCGAGCTGAACGTCGCGCTGCTGTTTTTCTATTCTTAAAGAAACCACTCGACATTCGAGTTAGTTCTTCAGATTTTGCATTTTGTAAAGCTGGAATTAATAATAAATAAGTTGTATTTATAACTTATAAAAACTCAAACGGAAATCTCAAAACTTAATTGCAAAATAATAAAATTACCATTAACTGAATGCCGTCTGCTACCAGGGCTTGATGATGAGCAGTTACTAGCAGCAGATAAGGACATAGAAGCTAGAGATCCCAATGAATCTCTACCTAATGGTGTTGCAACTTCGACTTCAGATGATCCCGTAAGGGTTGATACCTGTGGATTATCAACAACCTATGTGAATGCTACGATTTGAGAATATGTAGGTTACAATTCAGTACGTAGGAGAACAACATTTTATCAGCAGCTGCATACAATTGCCATAAAGAAGATTGTCACGAAGATTGTGCTGGGAAAATATTTTACAAGCAATTCACAACAGATTAAAATGTATGATAACGCAATGTTTAAAATTTCTTCAATTGTAAAAAAAGGTATATTTCTTTGTAATTGCAATTAAAGTAGCAATGGAAGTTAATAGTAAAGTCACGATAATAATAGGCGTCCTTATATTGTTATTCACAGTACATAGACTAGATTCATTAAGCATTACTATAGCTAATTAATTCGTCCTCTGCACGTTTAATTACATTACTCATCCAATTGGTGCCATTTATACCCATTTATAGATTTTACATACATCACCTATTTTGATATAAACAGTTTTGTTACAATATGACCCAATTGTCTATGAGCCATAAATCAAATTGAATCAAATTAGCTACGATATTAACTTGTAATTTGCATGCAATAAAATTAGCTAAATGTATACCAACCGGACTAGTATTATGAGAGGCAAGCGTGTGCGCGTCCAACGAAGCAAGAGAGCCGCAGCTGTCGCGTGTTTTGCTACGAGACGATCGCCTCTCGCCAAGGAGCAACCCCAACCGCATGTATAGGTCATTCTGCCTTCTTGCCTCGCCATAACCAGCTGGCTTTATGTGACCACCTTCATCGTCTGGAAGAGATAAATTAAATGTAAAAAATTTAGAATTACAATCATCATAAGTAAACTTCTTCATAAATTCATATGGTAATTTAATTCCAACAGGTGCCAACTGATTGTAAATGTTTAGAACATATTAACATTAAAACTTTGAATAGCATTCATAAAGGACACGACTGGCTTTGATTTGTATAAAATCTCCATCTGAAATCATGCACTTGTCTTTTGTGATGCAATTTGCAAGTCATGCAGCAAATTTTGTTGCAAAAATAGAGATGCACGTCATGCGAACAGAACATTTTAAAAAATCACAATGTGTCTTTGAAACAATATCTAGAAGTCGATGCTATGTGACTGTATTCGTAATTATCTTTATGATCTTTCTTAATCTATTTCCTACTTCCCATATTTGGTTTCAATTAACTATTGTGCTTACAAGAAGCTTACCTAACCAATTAATTCTTAATGTCATGTGAATCTAATTCCATTTGATAATATTCAATTTTCTCTTCAACTTTGCGTGTTTTCTTTGTTTGTAAAACTTTTACTCATTAATAATATCTTTACTAAACATTATTACGTTAACAATTTACCTTACTTTACTTTATTATTAAAAAAAAATTAGGTTGAATTAAATTTTTGTTATGTAAGGTTTATTTTATGCAACCAGTGAATAACGAAAAAATGGTCAGTAGATTTGGTAGGTAACTTGTGGTGTAAAATGAGATGCACCCCGCACCTGCAAGCAAAAGTGCGGAAACGATCACCGCAGAGGGATTGGGCGTGGGAACAGTCACAGAAAAATGACCCAACCTTTTGTTATAATTTTGAACGACGATTGGGTACAGTTGTGAGCTTTAAACATTAATTATATTTATAATAGTGATATTGTGTTCTGTAAATGATCATATTAACTTTAAAAATAACAGTATTATTAATATGTAACGTCAATGAGTATTGTACTTAAGAAAACAGGTTGTGGAAATTCTATCGGCTATTAAACGGATGTGGGAATCCATAGAAAACGTGGGTACAAACAAGTAGATAAGGGGTGGGTATTGTAAAATAATTAAATTGAAGCAACATCTTCCGCGGTATATTATCAGGATCGGAGATAGATAAAAAGTAGGCTCTCCCACGCTTCTAGAAAGCAGGTTCGCCTGCGCCAGAGCATGTCCCGATGTCATTGCCGTCTCGCGAACAGGGATAGGTTTGTTGGACATTCCTGTTACGGATTCATTGAACTATTATTACTATTATTACTGTAGTTTTATTTTGTTTATAATAATTGTCAAACAAATTGTAATTGTTCAATGGTACCCACATCCGTTTGTCTTCATGCACCATTTGTTACAAGTCAGTTGAGCATTATAAATTTTCAATTATATGCTTTTGAATTTGATATGGTGTTTTCAAGGCGATACGGAAATGATTGTCCGATTTAATGCGCTTTAAATTTATTGCGGGGATAAGGTGTTAATACAAGATTGCGCTCGTACAGTGATGAAACAATGACATCATTCTTGTCAATTGTCGAATACGATTAGGTACGCTTGCGTGAATCAACATTATTCTTCGGAACTGTACCGGTTCACTATTGTTAACGTAGATGATCGTTCAAGGTCTTTGGTGTACGTAACTGAAGTGGAAGGTTCAATGTAAACTACTTGTCTAGCTGTATAATTACAGATTTATGTAGATAATAATCTAATTGTCATTGCTGATTTGGGCGAAAATCTTAAGCTATAAATCAACGGTAACGTGTGATAGATACAACCCACATTGAAAATGATACTATGGTCATTATTCAACCATAATTTAAAAGTCTGCGTCAAAAGAGAACAAAAACTTAGAAAGCAAAACTTGATCCTTTCACTTGATCATATCAATAGGTTGTGGATATTTGCATACACAGTTCGAAAGGCTTGTTTAATCTCTGTGATCGTTATCAATGCTGATACTTCTACTTGCGACGCCACACTCACTATCATCGTTGAAGATCAATATTGTCGCCCACCAGGAGCAACAGTTTGTCACCGATGTCTTACGATAAAGAACAATATACCCTATTCATAACACTGTTATCATAATATATCTTGTAATCCTACAACAAAAATAAAACAGATGAACATAATGTCTTAATTGCTATAAATTCAACAAGCAAAGAAAAACAAAAGTGCAAAAACAAAACTGACGTGCACGAGCTCAAGATACGATAAAATTTGTCAAACAGAACACAAAAACAAAAACAGAAAAACCTCAAAGCAAATAAATCACGCGAAGTGCAAAGATCTGCAAAGAGTCAGTGCGGCTTTTAGCAAACGCAAAAGAAGATAACGGGATGAAATACCAACGCGAATTTGTTATTATTCAAACGAAAGCATAAAATTGGGATTTCATCCACGTTACTACCAAGAAAATACAAAAGGTGAGAAAATATTCGTCGTGCCTGCCAGTTGGTTGAGTCCCTGCGGCACCGACGATTGCGCCGACCAAAGCGAGCGGATCTTATTGAAGACCAGACTAGGCCAGGCCGCGGTTCGAGGTCCTTCTTCCGGCAACCCTGCAGGCAGTACCCCAATATCCATGATTACTTTACCCGTTACTACGATAATTAATTTGACTATTCAATAGTGGTTGAAAGTGGCAAAGTGGCAAAATATTATGGTACTGATAATTTGGTAATGTGTTTATAGTAACAATTAATTTAATACGAAATAGAAATGTTATTTCAATTGACATTTCAAATGCACCTATAAGGGCCGTGGCAAATTAGAATTAATAGTTTATTAAGAAACTTCTACAGCTTACAACAGATTGTATATTTCAATTAAGTTTAAACGGAATTGGGTGAACCGGTGTGACATAATTAATGGATTAGAAGTGTAACAGATAGTAGATAATGTTAGTAGCAGTCGGCCTGCCGCCTGCGCGGGCGGTGGTAACTCGTTGCAAAAGCATTATGGACCCAGACTTAATGGATGGCAGTAGATACACTCTAGCCAGACAACTATTCCTTTGCGGAACCCCTACGTACATCCGGCGGAGGCGAGGATTCGACGTGGGAGCGCGCAGTGCATGTCGCAATTGTCACGTACGGATGACGATTAAACTTCGTCATCGCCAATAAGTTCCCGGTATATTTATATCATTATTTACCGTTTATGGCATATATTACTTAATATCTAAGTCGGAGTTAAGTGAGTGGACGCTTTCTGAATGAAAATCGAGAATGTCCGTAGAAGGCGTCAATGAAGTAAGTAGGCTCGGTTGTTTGCGAATGCATTGCGTGCATGCACTGTGGGCCGATGCTTACGCAATTCAGATGCAAATCTGTGGCTACCACGCGCGGGCCTACAGATATGCAAATGTGAACGAGATGTCATGATACAAAACTTACCAGATAAAGGCACGTGGTTTTCATGTGAATGACGGCCGGCGCGATGCCCAAATGGGCTTCTCAACGATTTTGGACTTAAAAAGAATCTTCTTCTGGTATGTGGTGGAGTGGGGCAACTTTGAGCGAGAGTCTGTTGTTTTGGTGGTTTCGGTAATCTGTTTGGTGAATGCCAGTCTTGGTCATACATTTGTTCTCTGTGTCTCTGAGGCGAAGGTGTGTATCTCTCTGATATTTGTTTAGCTCTGGCCTGACTGCTTCTGGTGCAGAGAGGACAGATTTCGTTACGAAACATGCAGGAATAGCACCTTTCGTGACCGCACGTGTCGATAAGTTTTCGTTTTTTGCCCTTATCGAAAGGCATACTGCAACTCGGACATGTGGTGCCGCCTGTTTCGCTTTCCAATAATTTTCTTATTGCAGCTAAATCTGAAACAAAGTATAAAACTGTTATTTGCAATGTTTTACGTGTTACTATGTTATTAATGACTCTCTCAGTAGGGTAAGAGCAGGTGCTTATGTTGTATTTAACATTTAGTATGCGAGGGCGACTGCTCTCACATGCATAGTAATCGATTTACAATGTGTAACTTTTTCCAGCAGCTCAGACCTGGATAATGATTCTGTACGAATCAAATAAAGATGATAGTCACAAGATCATATGACGATGCAAATGAACGAGCAGCTGCGATTATTTCTGTTGACACGAACGAGGAATGTGCGATGAGTTGTCCAGGTGTCAACGTTGGGGAGATTTACTTAAACATGGACAATGTAAACAATACTTCGTAATAAAACATATTGTAAATTAACGTAGTCATAAATTAACATTCTGTAAACGAAGTAATTAAATACGAGCTTTACCTTTCCAAAAAGCAAGGTGCATTAATCTTTCGTCTCGGTTGGACAATTTAAACACGCAGTGGCGGCAAGATGGCGTCCATGCGATTACGGCCGAGGACAAATGACATTACGAGAAGATTGACCGGTGCACACGCATGAGCTCGTCGGATTACGAGTGCACGGCGGCTGCGTCGGCGCCGGTGCCTTGTCGCTTTCCTTTTTTGACCTTTCCGAAAGTTTACTTACTTCCTCGCAATAGGTATTGATTTTTGCGGTTGTAAGGAGAAAACTCGTTACACCGTGATCGTCATCTTTACACTCTACCTAGTTTACGACTGCACCAAAGTAGACACTTCGCGAATTATTAATTTTCTCATGAGCTCAACCTACGGGTAAGATTGTGACTGCGGTGTGGTAAAATAACAAGCAATTACAATAAATAATATTTTTCTCAATTTAGTGTTGATGGCTGAACTGCTATAAAAAGGACAATTTAATATTTAAGTATACTAATTTTTGTAAACACATAAGAGCCGCTCGATTTATGATAAATCAAATTATGTGTAGGTTACTTGTAAAACTGAACCCGAGGCAAAGACGAGACGCTCCCAAAAAAGAAATTTCAAATTAATGGCAGTTGATAGCTGTAATTTTGTCGTATTAAAATTTTGTAAGTCATAATTAACTAGGTTTCTTATAAAAAGGCTTTTTATTGAGTTATCAAATTACTCGCTGAGACAATTTCGTTATTACAAGCTACACCAGCTTATAATGGTGTCGAATAAAACTCGGGCATCAAGGTATGAATAAACAAGACGTTTTATTCAATGATTTTCTTTGGAACTTCATACAATATTGACAACAGTCGTAAACGTTCCGAGAGTTGATTCACCACAGACCAATCCTAGAGCGCAAATAGATTCTCAATTGTTCTCTTGAATAGAAATTGATTTGAGAAACGAATAAATGCTATGGAATATAGCAATTTTATAGCAGGACATTTTCATATATTATCATAAAATAATTTGAACAAACACTTTAAAGATTTGTTGCAAAAAGTTGCTTTCTAGCATTTGTTTTTAGTTTTATCGCGGCCGATTATAACAATCAAAATAAGCGCTATAATTTTGTTTCCCCAAAATATATAATCTTGCATTCAAAATTTAGCGTAAAATTAAAGCAATTATAAAAAACAGTAAAGAACGTGCGAGTAATATGATAGACGTATGATTCATATATAAAATTCGGTAGTAGGTATGTAGAGGCAAATATAACGAGTAGTTAGTTACAAATTAAGGTTAATTTTTAGTCTGTCTAGCGCATAACAGAGAGTGACTCATAATGATTCGGTCGACGGGAGATCATTATCTCATCGGCCGAACAAAAAAACCGCCAAAAACGTTAACAATATAAAGCAGTTTTTGTTGGAACTAGGAGAGCGTTTATGTTAGAAATCTTTACTAACATGAGTCACTACAAACATGTTTCGTACCTTTGTAGTGAAATTTGTTTTAAATTACTTTTTAATGTTCTTATTAGGGAACACAAGAGGTCTCAACTAATCGTTTAGTTAAATATTAAAGAACGGTTGGCATTCTGATGACGGTAATATCCTAATTTGCCGTTCCTGGGTAGTACAAACAGTAACAACCGTGAAGTGTTTCGGCTACAGCTTGGAAGCAGTCGGGTATAACGAGAAGAGTCTGCTTTATCAATTTAACATTACGTAACTTTGCTTCTTCAAGTCAATATAACGGAGGTGTCTACTAGTTCTTAAAAAAAAAACTATTTATATTTCACATTTTTACCAAATTACTATAATCGAAACTTTATTAATAGTGAAATAGTAAGTAAAACGTATGAATTGAAAGCTTCAATTTTTTTGCTTATGAAATAGTAGAGCAATGTTTATTTTTTTTTGTAGTGACGCGTTCCTATTTTTAACTAAATATACAAGTAACATTCATAAATTACTAAAGCCACGTGATATGTTTTATTAGAAGGAAAACTTATCAAAATTGATAGACCGTTCTCTTGGTTGACTGTACCTACCTATACAAGTATTGTAATGAATATAATTGACGCGACAAACCCGTGCAGGTGGTTTTAATTGTAAATTCATATATACTTGTATATTTTAAAATAAAAGCCATTGCATATAGAACTGTTTTTATTCTATATATGATCCATTTTTTTTGCATATTTATTTATTATTATTAAACTATAACTTAATTTTTTTTAAAACAAACCTGCAGTCCAATCCTGCCCCTGTGATATCCTAAAACTCGCAATAATAACATACAGGTTAAACTACGTATTGTAAAGAAGCCTTCAGAAGTTGAGATGCCTCCATGGATAGTTGGTTTAAGTATAATTATTTTTCCACACTTGGATGCAGATAATTACTCATAAGGTAATGACAGAGAATTAGTATTTTTAAACTTTACTTAATTAGAGAGGAGATGGCGATACTGTTTTAAGTCACTTATTTTTACCTCAAATGTGAGGTCTTCATTTATGGAATAATAAACATAGTGACTATAGTAACATATATAACGTATGCTATTTACACTTGACATTTTATTATTAACTAGCTGTTGCCCGCGGCTTCGAGTTTACATTAAGAAGTATTGTTATTAATTAGGTATAGTTTTTGCGGCTTTATTTTTGTTCAGCGTGTCGTAAAAACGTCTTCATCATAGTAGCTCCAATCTTTATTTTCAGTTCAATCAGTCGAAAATCTAATAAGATTTATACAAACTTTCATCCCTTATTTTATCTCTTTAGGGGTGGAATTTTTCAAAATCCTTTAGGGAATGCCTACGTCATAGTAGCTTTATGCATGCAGTCTCAGCCCGATCGGTTTAAAATTGACAAAGTTTCATACAAACTTTCATCCCCTATTTTATCCCCTTAGGGGTGGAATTGATCAAAATCCTTTCTTAGCGGATGCCTACATCATAACATCTACCTGCATGCCAAATTTCAGCCCGATCCGTCCAGTGGTTTGGGCTGTGCGTTGATAGATCACTATGTCAGTCAGTCAGTCACCTTTGAGTTTTATATGTATAGATATAGATATTATTCTATTTTGTAATTTGACTCCTCCTTGCATGGTGTATTGGAATTAACTGTAAAACCATGTAAGTGACTGTGCTTAAATAAATAAATAAATATATTACGATATCAAAACACCAATCGAGTTAACATTGCGACTTTAATAAATTAAAATTTGTTAACAGTTCCAAGCTGAATATCAAAGCATAATTATAATAATAAATTAAATTTGAATAAATTAATAATAGAATTTAATTACTAGTATTAGACTGCTTCTTTAGGATAACATTTTGGTAATTTTAATTATCGACCAATAATAATCATAATTATTGTTTTTAATTATTACATTTGAATTTTAATTAAGAGTAATCTAATCTAAATTTAGTTAGTTAATTAATTCGATCTCTTATTGTTTATAATTTTTGGTAAACAACTTTAGAAAAATTCAAAGATTTTATGAGGATAACTATTTTGTTTATTTTGATTATAAGCAACATTGCGAATAGTTGTCAGTTATAGAATAATGAATTTAATATTATTAAAACTATTTTGCGAATAACCTAAAAATAACCCATTTTAGAAACAATTAATTAATACATGAATGGAGACGTGAGTGATCTTTTTGCAATGATCAATTCGCACAACCACTTTTGTAATGAAAACTAATTTCAGAATTATAACGGCTTTCTCTGAGTATTGATGGGGAGCAAATCAATGACTGCCGTAGCTTCCCTTCAATAGGTCTTGTTGTCCTGTCAGAATGATACATAGAGCTCGTATTAGATTTATTCACCCAGCACTTGCGCGTGCGCATTGAACGACAATGGTTAATAGAAATCTGCAACTTTTGAAAGCTTATAATCAAGGCTTAGGGCAGTAATATATTCTCATGTTCGTATTATTATTAGTCCTTCGTTACTAATGATCTAAGAACTATATCTACATATGACTACAAAGCTATTGAAACACTGCATTAAAGTAATGAAAAATAAACGCAGTAGTAATTTTAAACTAGTCAATTAAAACGATTACATATATATTTTTTTCAATAGATATAATTTCAAGGAAACAAAAGATGATCCACTAAATTCTGCATACTCGTAAAAACAAAAGATTGTACTTTGTTTGATTATAGTACTATAACTTAGTATGTTGTTTTGTGAAAAGCAGTTCTTGTTTTATTTAAATTGCTGATGTTGTACTTAGGTATGTAGGGCAACCGACCGCCAATGTCAACTGGACGGCTGTGGACCTGTGGAAGCAGGTGTGCATGCGAACTATTGAACTTAAGCTCATTTTATAAGATCTTTAACAAAAGAAATCGCATTACACTATTTATTTTAGACTTTTATTAATTAGGTACTTCTGTTACCTCAAAACATTGCTTTTCAAATGTGTCAAAACTTTATCAATAAAACCCGTAATGAGTGAAATAAATTTAACAACGGATACATAAATAATAACAAATACATATAATAAATTTGAAATGTAACATAAGTCGTAAATTGTGAGTTAAAATACATACGTAATTAGCATATATTTGCACTTTGAGAGAGCGAGTAGTGAGTGAATGGGGTTCTGGTTGCACTACCTTAATATCTTGGTCACGAATGTTTTGATCGAAATTATTATGTGTATAATATTTAAATGGCTCACTAAATAAGTACGTATTTGATATTCGCAACAATGCCGTCTGATTGTAACGAACAATTTACTTTTATGTTTGTTATGTACAAGTCAAATCTACAACATCAACTAAATAAGTAAGACTCATAATTTTTTTACTTCAAGTTAAACTTGTTCGTGCAAAACCACAGGAAACATTTCATTGTTTAGAGAAACAGCCGAATCGCGAAATTATGGCTTATCTTACAACATAAAATTATTTTAAATTCAGTACCTATAATTTTATTTAATTCAGATACGCTATTCGCATTCCAAGCGACATCAAACAATTTGAAAAAAGGTATAATAATCAATACCTAGATATTAATTATCATTTATTTGTTATATCTAGTACCTACTTGTATAATACCTATATCAAAAAGTCACAATCTTTATGCCCGTAATCATTTAATAAACCAATAAACTAGTAATAATGAAAAAAGTAAACTCGTTAAGTCTTAGATTATTAGTAAAAAAGTTGAAGTCTATAAAAGGAAAGTTGATGACCAGGTGTAATACGCGTATTCCTACAAGAACATCCGCTTTTATTGTAATCGATACTGGGAAATTCCAATTAAAATAACTTGTTACATTATAAAATGAAAATTTTAATTCTATAATTTATTAATTAATATTAGAATTGATGCCGTTTCTTCTTCTTTTATTAGTATTGGACCAATTTGCCAAATTATTTATTGACAAACCTCAGAGTCAAGTCAATTTCAGCGAAATTTATAAGGAAATACAATAATGGACATTTTCTTATTATATTTTTCCTAAAATAACAAATTGGAATGCTAGGTACAAGTCCTATAAGGTTAATGGCTCATTTTAGTGTTACTATGAAAGTACATAGAAAGATTATGTATTCAATAAATAATTTTAATATGAAATCAATTTCAAATGTACATTTTATTGGTAAATGCACTTAAAATAATATAACGTTATTATGTAGACTATTGCAACGTGCTTAATTATAATATTCCAGTGCTCGTGGAATATTTAAAATCCGATTTGAGTTATCTATTTCATTAAGTGTAAGTTGACTATAAATGCATAAATTATAGAAATAACGTTCAGTACCTACTGATACCTGATGGGATATGATGATGAAGAAAATTCAAATAGATTTTTAGAAGTCATTTAGACTATTGTTTAATGAATGAATGAAATAAATCATAATTTTATCGCATTGTATTCGTGGCAACATTAACATGTTAGTTTTACTAATTTTTAATAGTTGTAATTCTTGTGAAAATTAATAAAATTCAGTCGTTGAAGCGAAGCCGAAGCGACCGCACGTATCCTGATGATGCCACGTGAAGTGGCGAAACGCGTCGAGACAAATTACTGAATGTTGTAGCGGGAATTATAAGCAAAATAATTTTGAATAATTTCCTTTAATATGGATTTCCGCAAAGTAACGCCTGAAACAACTAATTATAAATAAAATTCCTCTTATTAACTTTTCATTTGTCGGGAGTGACTTAGTCAAGACTTTCAGCTTGGTTTCAGTTTGTGTATGATTATTTCAGTCGCTTAGGAAGATCATAACAATATAATTTATAGTTGGTAACATCAGGAACAAAAACAAGGAAGCACTATCGAAATAGCGAGCGACTGGGACACGTGAAAGGCGGGAAAGCGCCCGCTCGCTGGAGGTCCATACTAAGGACACTTACATCATTTAGATGGTATATCTAAAACTGTATCTACGCTCGTTCCGTGTAGAAACTTCTAGGTGGCCTGTCGCTCATTAGTGCTGATTGTGCTCAGGAAGAATAGCCACCTGTCAAACTCTAACAAATAATAATCCTTATTGAATTATGAATGAATGTAACTTTGATGTAATTAACAATACGTGCATGCTCAATATAATCCCTGTTAATTTAGAGGAGAGTAACAAGACAGCTGCTTCGTAGTAGAATGTGACATTTGAAGTGGTCGTGTAAATTTTGTTCGTATTTTGCGCTGATCGTGCGAACTCGGCCGTTAGGGTCGTGTGAGCGCGCTAATGATCCTCTAACTCACCTCTGGACGGGTACAATTGTTTAATTGGATCGGATCGAAATACGATCGATTTCTCTCTTTTAAACTTCAAATGAAACTCTCTTAACTCGCAATAGACAATTCCTAAGAAGCATAATGTAAAATATAAATACAATGTAATATAGTTTTAAATTAAACAATTAATAAAGAAGTATGTTCTTGATTTCATAATATAGATTTAGATTGTCGAATGCAATTTTATGTAATATCGAGTCGAGTTAGAGTAGTGGTTATAACTGTACAGATGCAGGCAGCTGGGATCGAACGTGAGCCGTTATAGAAACGCGAAAGTTCACGCAGCCCTGAAGCCTCTTTGTTTAAATTTCCAATACATTTAGAGAGGATACTAATATTTATTGACTTGTTGAGGCGGTTAAAGCTAAGAGTTAGATTTGAGAAAGCTATCAAAATTCAAAATTATATTAGAACTTTAGAATATAAACTACATTATAACTAATTTAAAATACTTTATTCGGCTTACTACTAACGTTTAGTTTTATTACAATCTTCTAACATCACTGCAATTACAATATGAAGTTTGATATTAAAAACAAATTCAATTTTGGATGTTATGTCATTAAAAATGAAGGCCCCTACTATTTGGAGCCGTATACGGATATATTTGAAAAGGTGTGTCCGAGTTGCATAGAGAAGCGTTCGGCAAATGACACGAAAACAGTCAGAGGCGAATGGTCATTGTGTAGCGGTACTAGAAGCCATTGCTTTTATGTGCATCTATGTAGTATGATGAATACCGTATTTGTGTTTTAAAATCTGCGCAAAAAAGGAAGTGTAGTCATTTAAGACAAATATTAGTTGGCTATATATTGGTAAACTTTTAAATTTCTTTAACGTCTAAACAAATTTAAACTATAGAGTTTATAATCGGAGTTTAAATTTCAAATTTTAATTACATGGTAATTGAATACGTAATATTAATTCAATTAAAACGTCTGAGGTACAGACAGAAGTGAAAGCGTTATGATAGTCTATTGTGAATACTGACCGGAGATTAGCAACAGATAGCAATCGAGCGATTGTAATGCCACCTTCATATCTCCGGATCTCCGACACCTCGGAGATAATACTTGAAACTGATAACATCGCAATCTTAAACAAGATTTGAGTTTCAATATAGATCACTACTTTCGAAATTCAAATCCATTAAAAAAATAAATACATAGGCTCAAAAGTACCAACATAAAGAAAATTTCTATTTGAATCTAAATGAATTAGAACTTTAATAATAAGTCTTGTAAAGCGACTATATGGATTCGTTTATTAATAACGATATAGAAGAATATCGATAAAGATGCACTATCGTAACAAACTGCTACTTCTCTATGACGAAACATTCCGTGCGAAATGTTAGAATTTGTTGTCACGATCGTTCTGCGATTATATCTTCAGTTCGCGCCGGAACGTCTGATAGCCGAGTTTGTAAGAATATTAGAAACAAACTTGCTTAAATTGAGTCACGACCGACGCTGTATCGATACTGAATTATTTGCTTTGTATATTTTACAGTTCAATTTTCAATTTATATGCTTCAGGATTTTGTAACTGAAGATTATTATCGTGTTTCTATGACACTACAAGGTGGTCAGTGGTGATAGTAACTGGTTATCAAGCTATCTGCCAACAAGTGCACGTGACAAGACTTCGACAAAATACTATAAATATACCATAAAACTTATCGTAAAATGCACTGTTTCCAATCTGCGATTAACGCTTTTATTAGCTTAACTAAAACCGATTACATAAATATTTTAAGGCACGCCCATACAATCAAATATGTGTAGGTTTATGTAGCGATACAAGTATCTATTGCATCGTCTATCCTAATTTTCTATTCTAAGTCGTATGTTTCTTTAGGATTAATTTACATGTTTACTATGAAGGAGATTCATTCAAGAAATTGGTTTATGGTGTGCGCTCGAAAAGCAATTAAAATTCAAACATTTCCCACGCCATTCGAACGTCTTAATAACTTTGGGTTAATATCCAAAGTGTATTTACAGTGGTCGATGCATTCGGATGCGTTAAGTGGGTTTGTCAACCTGTCCACGTCTTGTCAAATTTTCTATATGACTCTTCAGTTGCCCTATTGGATACTGCGAAGGCGTTAAGGGGTTTCAAGCTTCTGAAGTATGTGTTATAAATTGATGATTTAAAAAAATCGTCATTTCTGATTCCAAAGCAGGGGGCTCAGGCGCACGAACTTCGGACGAAAATTGGGCATTTCCTACTAGGAACACTTACGGGCACGTAATTATTAACGAAATTACGGATTCGACAGAGACTTCACGACGGATGCGCTACTCAGGGCTTATTTTACGAACGTTTAATAGAACTTTTTACGGGCTTATAATTCAAAATTTACGTAGGCTACAGAGGTGACGGCCGTATCAAGAAACTTCGGATATGCCTGAGTAGCCCCCCAGAGTTCAGTAATGATTAAAGAGAAGACATTATCTGTATTAAATCGTTAGGATTAAGATAAGGGTAGCATGTCCATCCAATTCGATGCAAGGAATCTGTACCAGCACGTATTGGCGGCGGGCATTGAAGTACGCACACAGCATTTTAATTGACTTTTTTCTTGTAACTTCCAAGCGCGAGTAGGCGTTGGTCGTGGAGTCAATTTCTCATAAGATTTTGAATAAGCAACTTTGAGTCCAAGGTCGAGTTATGATGAATTGTGGGATACAATGGGCCGCGATATGTTTCGAATAAATTACCTTTACATTTTTTAGAACTATTTTTCAATACGTGATCGAAATGAGCGGTTTTGAAAACACCTGTCGCTATATTCGGTGATTACATCGAGACCGGGTTTGGGAACGAGATTTAGGTTTTGTATTTTATTGTTAGTATCCCGATGGGAATAAAGCAAAAAAACACAAAATTTTGATGCGCGGAAATTTGGTTTCAAGTAAGTTTTGTGTATTTACGACACACATTATATTAAGTGCATTTTATTCAATGTTATTATATAGCGCCTACTAATTGATCTTCCATTCTTTGTCTTTAAACTTGAAACAATAAATTACGCAAATAATCCTCTAATCCTCGATCCTTTTTAGTTCATTTCTATTAACATTTCTTGCAAAATGGCATTTGTGAGCGGCTTGTGCAAGTCTCCTCGTGTAATCTAACGACTGCGCCATAAACAGTGTTGCTGCGATGTTAGATACCCATGTATTTCGTGATTTCACACTTCATGACATTTTAATTTGGACAGCTTCATGCAAAAGAGACTCATTGTTATTTTAATGGGCTATTAATATTATGATGATATACCTAACTAGTTTTAAAATGGGCGCTAAAAAGAATTATTTATATAGGTGATGGAGGTTTTCTGTCGTGTAATAAAGCTATTGGAAAGTGATTGCCATTTAAAAGAAACTTCCAGTGAGATACCGACATTGTATACCAATAAAGCAATTAATATAAAATAATTGAATGTACCAATTAAAAAATCAATTCCATGCCCTAGAAAACGTAATCGTCACTTTCTTTAGATGTACGTTGTTAGTTACAATTATGTTGAATTAAATATTTAAATGAGTTATAAATGAATATATGAATAAATATTTTAAGTAGGTTAAATATAAAAAATCTGACATTAACTTGGAACTTAATAATGAATAAAAAAACTGCGACAAAATCTTTTAACAATCTTAAAAAGTTAATAATTAAATTTATCTCAACACTTGTCCATTATATTTCCCAATTACTGACCGCCGTGTCGCAACTCGCAAGTGCTTATGCAGATATTTTTAGCCCAGATTTATTTGGTTTTTGTTGCTTTTCCACCGGCAGGAATGTCGTCGGAGTAATGCCCTGGCAGATTAACGACTCCGCATCATTAAACCATTGTTGTGGACTTCCACGGTATGGCAATGGCATTCGAGCTTGCACTTTAAAACCTATCAGGACACACAATATTTAAGCTTATTCCTATCGAAGATTTATAACAAATTTGCATTACAAATTAACCATTAGCCTTAATTTAGTTATATTTATTATAATTAGAGGTGTTTTGGTAGAAGTAAAAATTAAAAATGTTTGACATTAATCGGTTATTATATGTGTTTGACAAAATGTATTTTTGTATTTTAATTAGAAAGTTGTGATACCAAAGTAGGTGCGTTTTAGATAGAAAAAGAAGTTTTGCTATTGCCATTGAAGAACAAAATATAATGCTATTAGTAAATAACGATCGCTGGCACGATAAAGAGTGTCGTGAGGGAATTCCTAAACACCGCTGCACCGGTCCATAGTGCTCAGGTTCTGATTTAGAGAATATATCGGAGCCCAGTGGGCGGTTTATGGGTTAGCGATAAACTGAGATAGTCAAGAGGATTAAAGTTATAAAATAGATCCGGCGACAATCTTATAATCAATCTAGATCAATAAGTATGTTTTCTCATCGGTAGCTTTCAATTGAATAGCCGCCTACGCTAATAGACGTCGTATTTCATTCTAGATTGACATAGGACAAGCGCTGGAACCTCATAACTGCATCGCAACGAACTTTCCTATAAGAATAATCACCGGTTGCTGTGTTAGGGCGGTTTAACATTGACAGTAAGTTTATATTTACGTGTTCTAATTGTAACACGGGTTGTTGAAAGCACGAGCTTTCTAATTATAAGCAATTATTTTGTTTGCTTTTACTTGATCGCTTTATTGATAATTTGATTAATGCAAAGAAAAAAGTGATAACAGATAGTACATAAAATGTTTTATAAGATTTTGAATTAATCGTCATGAACAAGAATACTGCAAAGGAGTCGAAAACGTCGGATGGATGTACTCAAAATGAACGCAAAAGTTAGTCGCATATAATATGTAACATTTTCCAAAGGTGTTCTAAAATTGAAATTAATTGATTTTATAATTACTAGTTTTAATAGTATAGATTTAATTTTGCACAATAACAAATTTAATAATAACAATTTCTCTGTCATTTGTTTTCCAAAATAAGCAGACGTTTTTATAATAACCCAACCTTGCTATTAGCTTGCTGATAATCGTTAATATGAAATGAACACTCTTGTTTAATTTGGCTACAATGTAAGTCAAATAAAAAAACATTTTTATATTAAATTGCAAATATGAATACATGTTGACATCGGTTAGCAAATTAAAAGTATAAATGATACCCACCTCCAAAGATGATTACTGCTTCAAGTGTCAGGATTAAGAATTTCTTAGTGGGCCGTATTCCAAAGTAACGAGGCAGATTATAATGAAACAATGTTTCAAGTTCTTTGCACATAAAAAACATGTAGGTGTTCTCAAATTTAATCAGCTTATTATCGTCAAATAAGTTGGATGACTTCAAATTTTGCAATACATTTGTGAACCATGCGAATTTAAATTATCTTTTTTAATATGTAATAGGCACCACTATATGCGTAGGTTATTCATCTACATAATATATACATATAGGGATATAAATAATAAGGAGATATAACTAAATAACTATAATTACAATAGACAGAGCGGAGTCATTTACAGGCTTCCCAGTTGTGTTCCATTCAATGGCGTCTCTAGTATATGTAACGCAATGAACAGAAGTCGGACGTAAAGATAAGATAGACGAATTAAAATGAACATCACGTTGAACTTTTATCTGTCAAGTTTTATGTAAGGTTGTGTTACGGTATATTTTACAACGTTTCAACGGTTCTTTGCTAATTTGTCGAAACAAGGAAATACGGGGGACGGCAGTTTACAAACATTAGTGTCATTTCTTTTTTGTATTTTAAACCTTTTATAAATTCGTTTGTAATTCAGAAAAGCTTATTATATTCTGTTGTCGTGTAATTTAACGTGTCCCACACATAATGGTCGCATAATGACAGTATACTTCCAGGAATATTGAATGAAATCTTAAAATTAACTTTATTAAGAAGTCAAAATATGTCCACCAATAAAATCTAATTCCTTTCTGGAATCCTATTATTAAAACGAACATCGCATGTGTCCCCACAATAGATTACATTATTTATTAACCAATTAGATTCATTTTTATGAGTTTAGAGGTTTAATTTCAACATTGTAAATGTTCACACGAGCATAAAATTTAATTTTTTCTTGTAAATAAACGTTGTACGAATCCTTTTAATTACAATAGCTGATCTTGAATTACTTTATAGTGATGCCATAGATTACTCGCAAATACGGTTTAATTAATTTAAAAAAAAATCAGCTTACAATAATTGTAGCTACGCAAGCTTTCATAGGATTAAAAATAATCAAAATTAGTTAAATTACATTAAATATAAACATTTTCCTACTTTAACTCAATTGTACGTGAAAATTTTTAATTAAAATGAATTAGGTGAACAAACCATAACAGTATTTTATCAATAATGTCACGTCGTAAATCCATCTGACATTTTGACCCTTTGTAATAAATATCTGCCCTTAGCCCTCATATCAGATTCCCGCGTCACAAGCCACGTGTTAACCCTCATCGCTTTTATCATTATCATCTACTAATCCAGCTTCTACAATTCTTCTCACGAATGAGACTACTTAACTCAACTACTGAATCACCACCAATTGTATTTATTTTCAAGAAACGTCCGACCCAATATGTTTAAAATAGTTTTAAAGTGCTTATTGTATTTTATAAAAGAAAATATTATAATGAACTAGGGAATAAATAATAGAATATTATAAACGCCTTTGTATAACCTAATTTTATTAAAATGTATACTGACGTTTTATTTACTTTCGATTGTAAATATACGTTTCGTTGTGATTTATGACTGTACCATATATGTAGGTCTTAAAACAATAATAGGTTTGTCACAGATCTGTTTTATTGCTGCGATTTGTGGGCGGTTTAGGTGCTGAATATCAGGTTTGTCTTCTTTCTCCATTTTAATACCTACTTTATGTTCGTATGAAGTTAGCAGCACCATCGCCTCTGGTTAAACTGAACCCGGCTTAACATTAAGACCCCCATTTAAGGACGTTCGATCCATTTCTCGTTTCAAACAATGCGCCCTCAACAAGTTTTATATGGTTGAGTAACTTTGCTGTTGTTCAAGTGGGGGAATCTTCAAATGCGACATAGAAGGTACGTTAACGACAGGTGTCTGAACGGTTAACAGAAAAACCTTTGTTCGCAAGGTATCAAGCACCTATATCCCTAATAGCCCCAAACCCTGATCGAAATGAAGATAAAAACTATTTATACAATACCCTAAAGAATACAAAACGTTCTTATTTTAAATTGTTTAGAAGAATAAATAATAAATATTTGAAATATATACTAAAGGGTATAATTTGTTAGTCCTGACGAGGGCGTACAAATTCCTGCCAGTCTGAGCGGTAGACACAATGACATTTCGGGAGCGAGTAGG
>JAPWLS010000341.1:0-168148 GCA_028551675.1 Tineola bisselliella | reverse complement strand
ATTTCGCCTTTTGAAATTTTGCACAATAAAGTATTTATCGCGGCTTATCTTGTAGTTTTAAAAATATGTTAAATTGACAAAAAAAACTTCTTGCAATCAATCACCTCAGCTATGCCAGCTTACAGCAACTAGTGGTACAAAATTGGTGGTGATGGTAACCACGATTTATCTGCAAATAAAATAAATAAAAATGAATGACCATGTGTTATTCACGAATTTAACTCATTTCTATAAAATATGTTATCATGATTAAGATATAATAATTATCTAAATAATGAGTATATCTAATCAGATTATGTTCAGATGGCCTCTTCATTTGCGAAGCGGTCGTCGCGTCGGGTGTTCGAAGTTCACGTGAATAATGTTGCAAGTGTGTTTAATTTTGCTTGTGATTAAGTTTGTATGCGCAGAGGAGTTCGCCGTCAACATTGTGCATTATAATGATTTTCATGCGAGGTGTGATATGAATCTCACTTGTTACTAATTATTTAAACCCAAAATATTTTCAACTCCACTTTAAGCTATAGCTATTATTGGAAGACACATTTTTTACCACAGTATGTGGATTATGTCCATTTTATTTTATACTTTTTTTGACACGCGTATTTCATTTCCTACAATTGCTATCTCCACTCAAAGACGATTAAAAACAATAAAGATTTAAATAACCAGTCCCTTGAAAATAACAATAAACTATATATTTTTTTATTTATTTACTTTTAGTAATTGGGCTCCAATAGAGTGGTTTTACTCGTCAATACATATACAAATATAAATATAAAAGTTAAACGAGTGCAATTATGTAAATTGTGTAAAAAACAACATTATATAATTAGGTTTCTGTGACCTTGATATTAATTTATTTGAATTGTTTATTAATTTTTTTATTAAATTTTTAGATTCGAAGAAACAAACGTGTTCGGTGGTATTTGCGACCCGCACATGTCACCCTGCGTGGGAGGGTTCGCGCGACTCGCAACGGCCGTGAGGGAGGCTTTCGCGCGCGAGCCTGACTCTGTACTCCTAAACGGGGGTGATAGTTTCCAAGGCACCATTTGGTATAATTTACTAAGATGGAATGTCACGCAAGAGTTCATGAACATGTTACCGCATGATGCCCATGTATGTATGCGAATTATATTATGAAATGAAAATTGCTTATTAGCATAGGGCACCAAAATGCGTGCGCTTGCTCATCGTTAGACTCTACCATGACTTCGGAAAGCCGTATGACGAGAATAAGACCACAAGAAACTCGTCAATCATAGCCTGTACATTAAATAATAATAAAAAGACTGAATTTTAATTCAGAAAAAAGTAAATTCATAAATCAGATTACACAGTGGTTACAATAATATATGTTATATCAATAACATATTGTTTGTTAACATATTTTTGGAGGTACTACAAGTAACATAGGATATATATTTTTTTTACTATAGTTTCCATTGTTTCATTGATTGATTGGTTCTATTGAAATGATTTCTGATACTTATTTAATGACTTAAATGCGAACGAAGCCGCGGGTAAAAGCTAGTATGTATATAAAATATATAATAGATATATATTAGACTTGTATTACTAACAAAACTCAAAAGAATTAATGAAGAGCAATGTATATTTTTATAAGCTTTCTTTTTAAAATGATCTTTATTTGGTTATAATTCGAACTCCCCGTGTTACGGAAGTTTTGTGTTCGAGTCTTTACAGATGTTTAAAAAAGTGTAAATCCCAGGTGTTGGGCAATCATGAGTTCGACAACGGGGTGGAGGGCGTCGTGCCCTACTTGGCGCACTTGACATCGCCGGTGCTGGCGGCTAACATAATGGACGACGATGAACCGGGAATGCACGGGCTGTATCATAATAGTGTTGTGGTCGAGAGGGGCGGGCAGAGGATTGGGATAATCGGTGTCATTATTGCTTCAACTCATGTAAGTTATGTAAAATATCGCAGTTCAAAGGAAAATTTACAAATATTTCAGATTTTTTTTTGTATCGGCAACCTAAGTAGTACTGCTATCCATTATAACCCTTACAAATTTCAGAATGCCTGTAGTTTTTACACAAAAATGAATCAAATTTCTTTTTTTCCCTAAAATTTTGAAAGATTTTTACCTTCGGTCCACTTTAAGTCATCGTGGTGTAAAAAAAAAGTATGGACACTACTATGGCAAGTTTTTTCAAAAGTTGACGCAACTAACCAAGATTCCTAAGTGGTATAATACTCTAGAAAAACTAGTCACAAATAAAAATTATGCCTACCATTTCTAAACAAGAATCAAATTTCATAAATTGTTGTTGTTACTAGTGATCACTTTTACTGTGAAGTTATAGGTTTTGTTGCTGAAAAATGTTGATTGAATCAAAACAAATAGTAATAATTTTACATTTATTTTATTAAAGTAAATGTTCGAATTGTGTTTTGTAGATCATTTATGGGCACATCGTCTAATAATTCTGGCAAGTCATTTTGTAAAAAGTTTAAGTAGCTATTACCATCCACGTTTCCTTCTAGCTCAAATGGCCCAATCACTTTTCCATTTAATATGCCCGTCCATAGGTTAACCTTGAATTGATATTGGGATTTGTCTTGTCTCATCAGGTGAGGATTTTCATTGCTCCAGCTATGTAGGTTGTGAAGATTTAAATAGCCATCTGTCTTGCAGGTTGTTTCATCAGACCATAAAATTTTAAAGCATCACACGGCAAAATGCGACCCGGAGTGGATAGTCCCGCGGTAATAACGTCTGCACACGCTTGTAGTGGTATGGGTGAAGCCTGTGATGTTTTAAAATTCGATGTGCAGAACTTTTTGGGATTCCCGTGGCTGCTTCTATAGCACGTACCGAGGTAGTTGTATCGTATTCTATTTCATTGAGAACTTCTTCATCGCGTTTCATTAGCAGCGTTAGCATTGCATCGGCATTCTCCATAAACAAGGTGCATATTAGCGTATTCCAACAATGAACATGTATCTACCTATCTCTCTCTAACGTTTAAATTGCCACGCACAATGTTATATTCAAATTCCAAGAATTTGCAACATAAAACATGTTTTATTGACCACAGTAAAAGTGATCACTAGTAACAACAACAATTTATGAAATTTGATTCTTGTTTAGAAATGGTAGGCATAATTTTTTTTTGTGACTAGTTTTCCTAGAGTATTATACCACTTAGGAATCTTGGTTAGTTGCGTCAACTTTTGAAAAAACTTGCCATAGTAGTGTCCATACTTTTTTTTTACACCACGATGACTTAAAGTGGACCGAAGGTAAAAATCTTTCAAAATTTTAGGGAAAAAAAGAAATTTGATTCATTTTTGTGTAAAAACTACAGGCATTCTGAAATTTGTAAGGGTTATAATGGATAGCAGTACTACTTAGGTTGCCGATACAAAAAAAAAATCTGAAATATTTGTAAATTTGTGGTCGTGGCACTTGAAAATATCATATAGGGTGTCAATTTTCGAAGGTTTTCAGAATTTACTTAGTATTTTCAAAAAAAAATTAGATATATTTTTTTTTCTTATTTTTCCTCGAGCAGTGAAGAACGGGTCCACCCACTGGTGCCGGCTTATCGTTGAGTTTTGGGACACCCTGTATATATATCATCGTTAAATAGATTGTTTGTTAATAATTTTGAAAATTTAACACACTACCTACTTTCGTAGTCTTCCCATCATCATAGGCCTATAAAAGCTGGCATTTAGTAATATCATTAACGTTAAATTTATTCTAAACACACGAAAGAATCGGCCAATCGGCTATTAGGATTTTTAAATAATACCGCTCCCAGTGAATGCATAAATAAATGTAATATCATTTAGCAAAGTTAAGGCGTTGTATAGACTAAAGATAAGATGATTTATCGGACTATGTTTAAAATAAAATAATAATTTGATGCGTGTATCTAAATTACGCATCTATAAAGACAATAATAGTGAAGTGAAAAATGTATTCGCTACATCCAATCCAACCAATTGAGCATTTGTTTGATGTAATTTTTCTATTTACCGCACCATGCCATCTCAATTTGAGATATTGCAAATAATAAGACTATGTAAGCAGTATTTCATATTTGTGCCGTGGGCATTGCGAGATCATTGCTCTCAACTGGGAATAGGCAGTCTTTGCCATTCCTTGAAATTAAATGCTCGGGTCGTCGAACCTCAGGACCTATTCGCTGGAAACCTTCGGGGAATTTAAACGTGATCGGGTTTTTTGACTTCTTCACTCTTCTAGGCTTAAAACCGTATTAACGTAGAATTCTTTATTCCAAACTACTATTTATTTACGGCGAAAGCTTTGATGCCTATATTAATGAAGAATTCTCTTTCTCAGAGCGTCTAAGTTTTTTTGTTTTATTTTAGAGTAGACAAATAATATAAAATATTATATGACTTATTTTTAAACGATTTACAAGAAAATGGAATGTAATTAGTGGTATATTTAGTCTCAGGTATGGTGGCGATCCTTCTAAGAAATTTGTGTATAAAAACTAGTCTTTATAGTAAACAACTTATGATTTTATAATAATAATCTAGTTCATTTATTGTCCGAATTGTTTATACGAGTCTAATATAGTAGGTAAAATTGGCTTCCGTTATACCGGAGTAATTCTCTTGTTCATTTCAGACAAATGTAAATCAGTTACAGCAAACAAAAGTCGCGCTTCTCAAATACACGATAGAAGTCAATGCGACAATTCTCGTTTTTATCTTGTATCAGGGATGTACTGTGTCTATGATAATGATTATTTTCTGCACGATATCCAACTGACAAAATTTAACATTAGGAGGGGATATTAACAAAGATTGTCAGTCAGTAATATACGCGTAGGTATATACAATAACATTATAAAGTGTATAAAATAGGGAAAATGATAATACCAAAAAGGGTACACGTATGCATGTGTGTGTTACTAAGGAAGATGTTTACGCACAATTGGTCACTGAATGAAGGCCATCGCACTACCTATTACGTCATCAGTGTATCGGAATGTAAGCTCGTTATGATGCGACGAGATTCACGAGACTACGCATGTTGGATATAAGACCGCTTGGTCTATCTAATATCTATATAATATCTATATGTATATTTAATAGTAATATATAGATCATATAAGATAATGGTTGGAATCAAAATAAGTTTTCAAGTTTCGTTATGACGAAAAATGGTATAAAATGTTGAAGAAAGTTATTATTAGATGAATGACTAACAAATAATTTTTTTTGTTGCCCATTCATAATCCGGTACGTATGTTTTCCGGTTTACGCTTTTGTTCCCTAGTCGCGCGCCGCCGTCGTAATTTATTCGTACTGTGAACTCTAGGAGCCCCTTAAATATGATCTTGCTCTTAGTTAGAACATCAATGGCATTCGTTTGCAGCTGCCGACCTGTGAACTGGAGGTAGGCAAAGATGTCTAAGAAATTTTTAAAAGCAGTTTTAAGAATTCCTTTGAAGTTTTCTTTTTTTCTTCTATTTGGTAATTAAGCGAAGTTTTGGAATGTTTGAGGTCATTTTTCTGCCTTCTTTCTGTACTTAACATCTTTTTTCAAATCTGTCAACACTGATTTGACGTTATTTTTTTTTGAAAAAAGAAAAAGAAAAGAATTTTGTAGGTACATAATATTAAACGAATAAATTGTTTATGTCTAAAATAACTCCTATCTATCTTTTATTAGTGTAATTTGTATATATTAAAATTAAACAACCTTTAGGGCTCTTTGAAGGGTAAAATCTCAATTAAGTTTGCTAATTGTAAAATTTAGTGAAAATGATTTTTGTAATTGGTTAAGGGATGTAAGCAGTGAATGTTGAAGTGCTGTTAATTAGAGTGAAGTGTTTGGTGCTCGTAATATCATGCCGGGAATATCTTGAGGTCCCTGTGGATTAGGCTGCCGGTGGGGTTGCACAGCTCCCGGCTCACCTTGGAGAGTAATTATAATGATCGGCGCCGGAGCCCTAGGCCGGGAGCTGCTCCTTCCTGGAGAGGCGTGCCTAGCTCGGGGTGGCGCAGTCGGTACGCCTACGCTACGCGCGTCCCTCTTGTGCCCCTAGCCTTGAAGCGAACTTTATCGACCTGTCCCGTTCGCACGTCTAGTCTCACCCCACTCCCCGCACGCACTGTAATAACCCAATTTGTAAGAACCCCCCCTTTTCAAGGACGGCCGTCGGTCTTTATGGCGGCGGCGACGGCGGCGTCGATTCCACGACCTTGTTTATTTCAGTTTCTTTTTGTTTAGGAACCGGCTGAGCTTATTTTGGTGCGTCTGTACCGGGCCGAGTCTCGCTTGTTTTTGCCATGAGACTTGATGAGCATTTGAAAAGGTGATTATAAATGATATCTCTTGCCTTGTATCATAAATTTGTTTATACATAATCTGCTATTGAATTATTTCGAAAGGGTTCTATGAATCTTTGTATGTATTCCTTCACGTAGGTGGATTTAAATTTTAAAGCGATGTCTTTAATTTTTAATTTATACTTTAAAGCTGACTGAATCGATACCGATCTAGGGTTACATAATGACTCCGCAGTTAGAGCCTACAAGTGCGCCGGCAGAGGCGGGAGGAAAGTGGGGGGCTATGTAATGGACATTTAGGTACACAGATATCTCATTTGGTTAAGTCAGTGCAAAGTTCAAGGTCGTCGACGGCACCCTTATCAAAATCGGTCCTTTTCGGTCGTCTAGACGCTTTCACACCTCCAACCCTTTTTGGGTACAGCTGTGAAATATGTATAGATAAATCATTCTTTTTTTACGCACTTTATTCAGTGACTCGTAGCGCATGATATATGGGCGCTCTTCTGAGCCAATAACGCTTATTGCAATATTCAATTTTAATTAATTCTATATTAACGTAGTCTTTGTTTGAAATATTGAAATAAGGCTTTCCTTTCAGCTCGTTCCAGATTCCTGAATAAATATCTCGTGATTTTTGGAAACTAGAATGAATTGCTCTTAATAATTATAATTAAAATGTTAAGACTCCGCCGCCTGCGGAATATTTTGATTGATCTTTACGAAGGGCATCATCTCGGAAAGTGGATCGATTTGTCACACCCACTTCTGAAATCATTTTCGTACTTTATTTAAATACAAAACATAAATACGATGTCGGTTTTATTTTGAATTCTTGTTTTGTTTGTAGCTCAAAAAGACAAAGTAAAGTCTGTAATCCGTTCACCTTAATAACTTTAGTGAGTAAATTAAGACGACATAATTATAACCTTATTAAATCCGATCCTCGGCAGCAATTTGTCTTCAACATACACCTACATCATTCTGCTCATTAAGCTTATTATACAGAAAATACTGAATTAGAACCTAAATTACGTAGCCATTTGGCTAGGTATTCAATTTCTTTTTGGCTTTGGATTTATCAGGACATGTTAAACTAGTGTGTAGTTTGTGAGAGAAACAATAGTCGCTTTCACTATGCCGACTTGATAAACACCATCATACTTTATCCCTTTTACGATTGAATAAATATATAAATAATACAAATAGTATTTAAATTTGAAGCCAATCTGGCTCTATTCCATGATCCATCCAAACAAAATTAAGATGGCTTCAAATTCAAGTAGCATTTGATCGTCATAGGCTTATGTTTATTTTTTTTTAACATCTTTTACCTTATTCGTTCGTGTAAAGCAGTTCACAAATAAATAATTTGTAGCCAATAGTCTTGGTTTTGTAGGACTAATATTTTTGGTGCCCAGCCTATCCTATTTAAATGATTGGCGCAAAAATCTTTTAATATAATTACTAATTAAACATGCTAATACAAATAATTACAATAACAAACTAATTGTTACACTAGTAAATAACGTCACACTATTAAATAATAATTTTATTTAGCGAGATTATGTTCCGAGAATTAAACCGTCACTGTCGTTAATCACCTAAAGTTCTCGGTTTCTATATTCAATAAAAAAACTTGCATTTTGTTATATTGGTTGGTTGGGGTTTACGCAAAAATCTAGAGAAAAGAAAAAACAATATCTTCATAACTTTATTATAATAATATGCATCTATGTACATTGCATTGTCCAAATTGACAAGAAAATATTGTTATCGCTGTACTTATATCCGCCTATTTCTACACTAATCCGCTATGCTACTAGGCCACTTCATGTATTATTTGTACACTAGCTATTGCCCCTGACTTCGTTCGCGTAGTAATGAACATATAAAGTACTATAATAAAGTTTAATGATGTTTCATATTTCAATGATGCTGCCCTTTTTTGATTTTGGTCTGAATTTCTATTAAATTTTAAAATATTAAAAAGTAATTATAATGACATCACTACAATAGTTAGACATATGCTATTACGACATTTTTTGTAGATATTGATATGTTCTTTGATAATATGTAATATTGTAGAAAATTTTTTTGTTCTATCATCAATTTTTGACAATTTTTGGCAAGGATCAAGGAGTTTTAGTAAGGACCCTTATTTTTTTCCTGTTATTTATATAGCCTATATTGATCAGTGATAATGTAGCATTGCATAGCAAATGGTGAAAGAATTTTTGAAATCGGTCCAGTAGTTTTTGAGCCAATTCGTTACAAACATACAAAAATACAAATATTTCCTCTTTATAATATTAGTATTACATACTTATTTACCTTTATCTTTGGTAACGATATATTGAATGAGGAATTCCCCCTTATCTAATTAAAAATAATCAAGAGTACTTTTCATAGCTTTAAAAAAATGTGAGAAACCTTAGCATTGTCGCGACCAATATAGCTGTAGAATTTTCATAACGTCAGATTAAATTAATCAAAACGAAGGCTACAAGAAGGCGGTTTTATCTTTGTCTATTTAATTTCTTTTTCGAACGCACCTGATTAGAATTCTAGAATAAATTTACGTTTTTATTTAATACACATAAAAAGTTGAAGGCGCAGCTCTTATCTGCACGAAAGATTCAGACTTATGGCACGTATTGACCGCTACGAAAAAAAATACAACACGCTACGTTGTAGGCCGTGGCTGTTTATCAAATATATTTCTTCCTAATGGTCAGTTCGAGTTCAGAAATGTAATTGAGGAGGAAATTGATTATTATAAAAATATAATAAATGTATTTCGTTTTAATTTTGTTTGGTTTTAAAGGTTACTTATTTTATATGTAAATAGGAATTTTAATAAATGAATAAAATTATATTTTCCCAATAATCAAGTATTTTCACAGCCTAGTTATACTATTGGGAACACACCGTAAATCTCACGTAACCTGACTGGCTATTGAGGGTAAAAGTGGAGTGAGGTGGGGGTGAAACGTTCGGCGCACCAGTTTCAACGACCATCCTGAAAACGAGGACAGGGCTGCCACTTCACGCAACTCCTAAAATTTTAAGCTGAAAATTAAATAGGTAGGCGGGTTTCAGAGTACAAAGGTTTCGGGTTGTACATGTGTAGTGTGTGTTTTATGTACAATAATATATTTCGTTATATATATTTTTGTTTTGTGTTTATAATTGGAAATAACATTATGGGAGCGAAATATATACAATAATAATATGTTATTTTATTTTTAAATTGAAATTATTAAGAAAAATTCATTGAGTTTTATACATCAGAGGGAATATATACCACGAGTTATTGTTTTATTTTATTAGATATCTTTTGTTTTAAAAAAATAAATAATTTAAAGAATAATAGTCCTGTGCGCTTACGTTTTCTAGTATATTTAACTCAATGGCAGAATATATTCGTAATTGTACGAAATAGGCTACAAAAAGTATGTATCTTTGTTATATTAAGTATTATTTATTGAATGAATAATAACTTATGGCGTTATATCTAACCTAATGCGTCACGTGTCATGTAATGTTGCCAACCCTAAGTGAGCCCAGTGCGCAACGCATTGAAAGCGAAATGTACCACCGATAAAGTACTCTGCCAAAAACATGAAGTTTTTTTTCCTTGCGTCTGCAAATAGAGCTTATGATTTTCAGACAAGACCTTTGTGTAAGTTAGGTTCAAACGATTTTCTGTTCAATTGAAACTTTAGTATTTTATTGTAATTTGATCTGTACGAATTCATATCGAATTAATTTGCTTTTCCTTTTTATTAAGTCGGAGCTTGTTTCAGGTCTGTCTTATAATAAGGTACTACATTATATCCAATATTTTGTTTCTTATTTTATTTATTCTACAAGATAGGTTTTCATTTAAAAGATTAATAAGAAATGGTTTCAAATTAACTAATAAATATTTAGTAATTGAGTTAGTTCCTTTAGTAAATATAAAGGCTCTACCACATCGTGTGCAGGGCGGAATAACTTATAGAGTCACAAGCGTTGAAAATCGAGGCCGCATAGCCTGATATAATGGCGAACGGGCGAGAGGCACGCACTGAAAACGCACGCGAGTCCACTTACAACCTCTATTATTAAATATTTATACGCACACCGAATTCACACCAAAAGTTTTACATTGCCCCTTTATCAAGCTCGGGTTATACGACCACCAAAATGAAGCCAGCGATGTATTGTCTTTGTGTAAGATTTACGCGTGTATTTGGGAAATTGAGAAATTTTCACGTCACTCAGTAAAGCTGCATGTTTGTAACGGAATTGCTGCCGTATTTTCATTGTACATAAGAATCTTTGTTCAATGGATCAATTACTTGAAAATATTGTTTTAGGTTCTAAAATGGGGTTGATAAGTAAATTATGGGTTCTAGTTATTGATGCCATGTATGACTCGCAAACAATGTGGTTTTCCGGTGGAGCTTTAAATTTATAATTTTCAAGATCATTATTTGTAAAGTAAAAGTGTATTTTTAGATAACCATACAAGTGATGCAATGAATATGGGGAAAACACGTATTTATGTCAATTCGTGAATACGTATTATTAGTTGTATTGCAATGCTTAATAAAATAACAAATATCCGCTTCAGCGCTTATTTGCATTAGCCGAGTGCAAATTCGTAGTTGGCCTTGAACGGTAACAACGGTTCATTATCGTCTCTACCGATGTAAGTAGGTAGAGCCGAGTGGCTTGCAATGCGGAAAACGCTCCCAGCACCAACGTACAGAGTTGGCTAGCGCAAATTGATACGAGCGTGCAGAGTGCGGGGCTATTGCCCTCCCCATTCCAATGCAAGGCCACCCAGGGCCGCACTGTGCTGCGTGTGCTGAGAGCTGTAGTCATGGCGATCGCCTACGCGGGCCCGGTTGCGATAGTGACACAATGATCCGTGCCTCGCCCTCACCACCCGCCTCACAGCCCCGCGACCCGCTTATTTGAAGCTCTTTTCAATTTTCCTCGGTCGTGGTTAAAGCCTACCTGATGTACACCATTAAAGGGTTAACTTGTTACATCTACGTGCCATTTACAACTTAATGCCACTGTTTCGTCATTCGCTGTATTTATATTCCTATATATAGTATATACAATATATATCTTATCATTAAATGCCTACTTACTACTAATATATCTAATAAAAATATGAGATTTATATCATACAAAAATAATAAAAATATATACAAGTATTTTCCTGAATTTTACATTGGCATTTGACAGCTCAGTGTCCAAAGAATATATTCAGGGGAAAATGTCTCTAAGATGCTTGATATCCGATTCACAAGTCAATAACATGCTTGGAAATATTTCACAGTTTCTTTGGTTTCCAAACATTATCTAAGTTGTTTGCGAAACAACTTTTGGGTTTTTACGCGTGCGCGTCTTCTTTTATTATGTCAGTTTGTGTGTAGGGGTTAAACATGAGTTAAATTGGTAAAGTTTTCGTTTGATGAGTTTAAATGCGGCCCTGCCCGGGAAGTACATTAGTTACTAAATCGCGCTATTTGTGCTCGCCACGACGGGCCTCCGAACTTCGTACCTACCTCCGCCTCCGCTTAGATTCTATCCCTCCCCCTGGTGAACTGCTCGGTGCGCTTCTAAGATCATCATAGAGCATGCTGTTTGCCAAATGTGTAGAACAAAGCGGCTTCTTTGTCGATGGTCACGGGCCGTTTGACATGTCCGCTGATGGCGATGTCTACTGCCAATTACGCTGTCAACAGAACTAAGATTAAATTCATAAACCAGATATATATTTAGGGATTTCTATTAATAATACAATAAATAGTTATTTCTATTCATTGAAATATTATTAAAGCTGTTTTATCGAGTTCCAATAGCACGCACCAAAACCTTACCCTGGACCCGGTATCTTCAATCAAGATTCATTCACGAAAACGATCATCGAATACATGAATTTTCATTAAGATTACATTATATTATCATTGTTATGCATTTTGTTTGGTGAATGCGTTCAGTTACACACTTTCAGTATGAAAGCAGTCATGTATAAATATTTCTTAAACTTTTTTAGATTGATATTATTAACATCGGAAATAACAGCTGGTGATTTTAGATACAAAATAAACAATATTTTAAATGATGGTGTGAATTTATAGCTATATTTATATTCGTATATATCTAACTGGATCCACTCGAGCATTATGTCTAACATTTTCAATGTCAAATAACTGAAGCTCCCGAACAACGCGGCAAAGGGATGGTTGTCATGGTAACCGTGAAGACTAGGTCTGAAATCAAGGATATTGATTAGAACGGAGCAAGTTAATGAAGATTTTCGTGGAAATGTAAAGTTTATTCGAGTGTTTATTCGTGTATTAATTATTGGAATTGTTTACGAACATAGAATTATGTTTAGGAAATTCAATAATTATTTTTTTAATAATAAGCATTCTCTTCCCGTTTCAGATAATATTGAGCACGTAACTGCAATGTAAACGGTAAGTTTTTATAAATATTACGTTAGATATAAGTGAATAATATAAATCAATGTCGTTTCTTAGCTTTAATTGTGGATTAGCAGACTAGCTGACTTCGAGACGTCACGTCACGGACTCGATACGTTCGATAGTAAATATTGATAGTGTGTTTATTCGGAATGTGCGGTGTATCTAATTTTACTATCATATCGTTCTAGTCAATTCAGTGAAGATAAGAAGTATTTTGAACTATTTGTTATTGGTTAAGTTAGATATACAATAATAGAGAATTATATTGAGGGAACTCTGTAGTAAAGGCAATAAACCACGGGGCGCCCGCGTGTCCATCTTTGGTCATAGAGTAGTGTGCAAATTAGATAAGACACGATGGTACGTATTAGATATTTTAACATCAGCCATATTGGTAAATTACTGATCAGTGCGCTTATCACGAATTTTAGTCTGGCTTTCGAACCGGGTTCGATTTGTATGGAAATTTGAGCAGCGCCACCGAGTGCGGATTTGGAACTACAATATTTTAGATACTTTTTGTTAATTTTCGAACGTCTCGATCTTTCGTTCATTTGATTGATTGCTGGTGTTCGTTAGTCGTTAGTAAAAATAACGGATCCGTTTTACTTGTGACAGCTCGATTCGAAAGCCAGACCAAATTCGTGATAAGCCCATAGATGACTATTTGATGTTTATAGTGTTTTATTCCTATATTTTTGCAAAATTACTAATTAATTAAGTATTCAACTATCTTCAGAACGATAATATTTTACATAGGTATTTTTGGTCAAATGACCGGTTAATTTAAAAATAAATTAAGTTTATTTCTGGTGTTTCTCTCTAATATGTATAATTCGATGGTTTTGTAAAATTATTTTTAGAATAACAATTGCATTGTACATAGACCAGTTGATAATTATGTGGTTAGAGTCATCATTGGGGCTACGTGATGGGTGGAGTGGAGCGCCTGTCAACGGTTATTGCACTTTGGCGTTTTTGGGTATATATATAGTATACTTCTAAAACGTCTTTAGACAATCTTCGTAGGTAAGCTCTTATTCCTATCTGCGGAAGGTCGCTGTTAGAATATTATTTTTGCATTTATTGCACAATATTTGAATTTTTAACGGTTGATGTGCAATGAATTGTAATTTGGAATTAGAAGTTTATGGTGTGAATTTTTTTTATTTATTTTTTATTGAGGTCAATAATGTTTTATTTTATATAAATTTATTTTAATGCATAAATTTAGTATGGGACTAATAAATATTTTTTAGGACTATAATTACCAGTAGTGATGTTTGTTAAGCATGATTTGACTAATTTTAAAGACTGGCATAACTAAAGCGCTTAATTTAGATAACTGCAGTGTTCGAAATTTTGGTTTAAGTTAATCAAAATAAAGTCGATAGTAAGCCGTCTTTATAGTCCAATGTGGATGCAAAAAATATATCGCGCGGGTGTTTATTTTAGGAACCAACATGAACCATGTGTCAATCTTATTTAAGTATTTTGAGTACATTCAACACAAAGGAATCAATTGCAATTTAAATGTAAAAATGACGTGTTCGGTAAATGACCATAATGTTTGTATATGTTTTTATCTAATAATTAACATCCGGTATGAAAATATATATTTAAGATTCGAATGTAGTCTTATGCATGGGTAAAACGTCGTAAGTTAATTAAATCTATGTGGGATTCTAACGTCGCGTAATATTTATTTTATTTCCAAATTGTTTTTATGCGTCTCGAGTACATTGCTAGGTTAAAGGTTATCTCTGCGAAAACATAATGTTATTAACGGCATTATTTTTATGAAAGAAAAAATTATTAACTATAACTTACATTTTTTTGAAATATTTATATGGCATAAGCAGAGGTACTAGATTTAATATTTTAAAATATATATATTTATTATGCAACTACGATAATATTTTATAATACTCGAGCTCGTTTTAGAGTTTATTTTTGAGTACGCCTATTCAGGAATGGAAGTTCAATTTGAATTCTGTTTTTTTAATGTCCCGTTTATTTTCTAATGTGGAGTCGCTGTGTCAGTCTGTTACGTCGAATAGTCCTGATTTTTTTAAATCACTAATTTGCGTTTAAATGCCGTTATATACTAATAGTTTCACGTGGCATTTAAGTATATGGAAAGAGTTGAAGACTAAAAACAAAACAAAGCGTCTAAATAAAACAATTGAAACGTGTATGAATCATAGTGTTGTACTACGGCTCCCTTCAATTTTTACGCTGTACTTGAACTTAAAGCGAGCCATGACCGTGAAACATTAAGCATCTGATTACATAATATGTTGTTTGTTTCTTTTCCTGTTTATCCGCCGCGCGGTTCTAATTCTTCTACCTTTCACGTTTAAGTATATTTTTCTTAGTCTCAATATGGATGCGTCTTTACTCTTTTGCAATGCCACAAATTTGTTTGTTACGAGAAATCGAATTATATATCCATTATAAGTTGATCCATATATAGATGCTCACTTTACATGGCGGCTAATCGTTTGTATAGAAATTATTAAATTGCTTACTTTATATAGAAATTACTTGCTTTTGGAGAGTCGTCCTAATTCAACATTTATTTTAATACTAGCTTTTACCCGCGACTTTGCTCGCATTTAAGTCATTAAATAAGTATCAGAGATCATTTCAATAGAAATGAATCAATATGATTCCAAACAGCTGAAACTATAGTCAGTTGGAGACTATAGTAAAACATAATTATTTTTTTTTAGTAAAAAGTATTCTATGATACCTACAAAAATATGTGTACAAAGTTTCATGGTGATCGGCTAAGTAGTTGTTGCGTGAAAACGTAACAAACAAACTCACATTCACATTTATAATATTAGTAGGGATGAGTACGAACGAAGGTCAAATCAATTCTCAATAATGACATATCTCTTTACTTCGGTCTATTTACTTTATAAATCAATATGAATACCTGTACTAATTGACTTTTTTGAATTTATTTCATTGTATGTAGATTGTACGTATTTCACTAATAAGGTGAGGAGCTAAAGAAGTATGTCAGACGTAATCCGTGTGAAATTTATGTTCTTAGTAATTTCTCTAGTATGTTCCTATAATATTTGTTAAGGATTCTCAGAAATATACGTGTATTTCTATTTATGATAGTGTCTCTGCTACATTAGTTTCTATAGCCATAGTGTAATGGCTGGTCTGTGAACAGCAGTTGCCTTCGCGTTATCGACTTGACAAGACGAATACGCAGCGACTATGTTGAAATAACTTTCTTTATTTTCGATCTAAATCCGCGACTATTTCACATATTTCTAAGTGTTGGTACCACTAACCTGATATCTCTTAACAATTATTCTTTAAACGGGAAGAGGTGGTGTGCCATGTTCACGTTCATTGGCCAACATGTATCTATTAAATTGGTACGTGTTGCTAGTTATGCAACTGATAGTTTTGGGCCGGTTAGGGTGACGTCAACTTCGCGCAATGTACTGCTCGGAGTTAGGGTTCAGGGCCGTTCTACAAGTTCATATATTGTTTTACTTCGACGACAATAGGTAAATACGGCGGCGACGACGCCCCATTGCCTATTGTGTTTATAATTTTAATTATAAATATAAATGCAGTATTCTATTTGTATTTTGAAGGTAATTAATTTATTAGTTTTTATAATAAAGATAAATTAATTGCATCGTCACAAAATTTTTTTTTTAACACGGAGTAATCTTAATGTAACGACCCTCAATATAACGATTTTCTCGATTTAACGTATTTTTGGAGATTCCCGCCCGTAAGAGCTAATACTAAATACATTTGTTAAAAACCTTTTTATAACGAATTTTCAATCTTTGCAAAATATAAACAGAAAGTATTATTTACCTCTATTTAACGAAATCGTTCGCTATAACAAGGAAAGCAGATTATTACCTATGTAAAGCTGAGATTAATATTTTTTTTAAACCTTGTTAAAACGAATCGTAGACCAACCTAACCTCTGTATAACGAACCTCATTGTAACAAATTACTTGATATAACGAATTATTTTCTGATTCCCTTCAGTATCGTTATACTCGTATCAAGGTTGCACTATATTGCTAACATGACTAGAAATATTACATGAATATGAAATTAATCTTTCCAAATGCCCTGCCTGTACCTATTTTTTAATTGCCGTGAGAAATTATTATACAATATAATATCTTGCAAAAAGTGTTGTTTATCGGGGAAAAAAGGTGACGTTATTATACTATGTAATCTATGTATGTTCTCTTATCAATGTAATTTACCACGAGGAAGTCTAGTCTGCATAGTACGAGATTTATCTGATGCACGTATGTATGTATAAATATATAGTTAAGTATGTACATACATATGTAAATTTTACGAATATTCGAGAAAATTGTGTCTGGTATTTTCCGTAATTTTTATACTAAAATAATAATGAGTAATGCTATTTTTAGTTTATAGACGGAACAATAAATACTTAAAAAAGCTAATTATTGCAATTTTAAATTTAAAAAACGCAGTGAGTAATAAATAATGTTTGTTCTAGAATACTAATATTATAAATATGAATGTGAGTTTGTTTGTTACGTTTTCACGCAACAACTACTTAACCGATCATCATGAAACTTTGTTCACATATTTTTGGAGGTACTACAAGTAACATAGGGTACTTTTTATTTAAAAAAATCCAATTAACTATAGTAAAATATTAAGTATAGTTCTATTGAAATTGCATGTGATACTTATTTAATGACTTAAATGCGAGCGAAGCCGCGTTTAAAAGTTGGTACTTTATACATTCAAAGTTATAAGTAGTTACTACATGTGTTTGCGGATGGTTCTCGAAAATGCTCTCGTGACTAAAAAAGAACCGATACTTATTATGCCAGTTCCTAGAAACTTCACCCCAGGAAATAATTTTGAGTTTCACATCCTACGCGTAAACCGACTTTATACTACAAAATCCTTAGAGAGGATTTTGTATAATTTTTTTTGTTTGGTTCTGTATAATGTCTAATAATACTTTAGTAATTTGTGTGTAATTAATTTACGTAAATAATAATAATGTTTGTTTTTCTAAAGTACAAAAATCCTGTATACAATCATCATCAAATAAAAAATGCATTTCAGCGCACGTTGGTGTTGTATTATTATTCATCGCAATTTCACGTCGCTTCCTGTTTACGAAATATGAATATTGTTTTTCTGTAATTCTTTTCAACGTAATAAAATGCAGTTGATTTGATAAGCTTATCTGTAGTGTTTTATTTGATATCTACGCATTTTTGGCAGCCATTGACAAAACAATATGTTTTCAAAATAATATATAATGTATGCGTCTACATGTTTTTTATCTTTAATTATTTTCAGCCTTTTATCTCGCACCAATATTTTTGCCGATGCCTACACTTTTAATAAATAAGTAGTTTTGATGAATTAATTAAATATGGTGGAGTATCTTAATGAAACTTACAACTCTTGTATACCTAAAGTGTTTTAATCGCACTTCCCTCGTTTAAGAGTAAATAAACATACGTAAAATAATGATAACATATTGACTCCGAATTGCGTGACGTCGCCCATTGATAAAGACAAATTTCAGTTACTGCAACAAAATTAAACTATCAACGGTTAGAACTTAGAAGATATATTCTACAGTCTGTTTTCATTTGTTTGACTTGCTATGTAAACAATGTCGTCGTGAGTGAAGCACTCTGCGTGTTGGTCACACGAACCAAAGTATGAATAAAGTTCGAAGAAGAAGAATTACAGATAGAAGAAAGTATATGACTGTGACCACGCGGATAAGTTCATCCTTAGAGGGATGTAGTTTAACTATAATGCCCAACGATAAATTATTAGATATATAATCGTACATACCTCTAATAGAAAAAGTAGAAGCTAATAAATGCATACACAGTTATTTATAAAACAATTTCCTAAAAAGATCCCCTCTAAGTTCGTTGATTAATTATAGACCACATTACAATCTTGCATTATAACGTCTGTACACGTGTTAATGATAATTAAAATATAAGCCAGTTCATATAGTCTGCAGGTGTTTCTTGGACTGGATTTTTTTCTCGACAAATTTTGTCCGTCGATTTTTCCTAGCCGTGTGTGTTCTAACGTGCAGCTAGTCGTTCGAGGTCGCCCACATTCGATCTGTGCAAATTTTGTTAGCGGTAAGGTCGGTGGCCGAGTCCAGGGTCGTGTGGTCGTATCTCTAAATTTTTGCTTGTTAATTATAAAAATAATGCGTTATATAACGTGTCGTTGCGTCTCGCTCGCACTTGAATGATGTACGTTGTTGCCGTCTCAGTGCCACCTAAGCTACTCCACTCACACTCGCACCACCTAGAAAAATACATTCATGATTTTCGGCTATTGCGTGCGTGTGTGCGCGAATGACGTTATTCAGCGATGCGATTACAGGGACGTATTCAAATTGTATATTTTTTGCTGTATTGTTTGTAAGGATTTTTATTATACTTATATTTTTTAATATACCTACTTCAAAATGTTTTTGCTTTTCTATAATCTTTTACCGATCCCGACAAACTACTCGGGTATAAAAAGGCAATGAAGATATTATATTTAATTTCTTAGTTATAGCTATACCATCTATATTTTATGATTTAAAAATACATATAGTATGACATTTTACAGAAAAAAAAATAATAAAAAAATTGGTATTATTATTTTAATTTTTCGAATTCGGCACTGTGCCCGCTTACACGTGCCGCGCCGTTGTCCCCGGGATGCGATCTTTGGCAGTCAATGCATGCAACCACATCGTATTTGCGCACTGACGATTCATAATGCTATCTATCCCCCTCTCGCCCCGCACCATGCCCCTCGTTACACTTGTTTTTAATACTTTTGCACACATTTCGCTTCCGCGTTGCGTCGCGATATAAATTATATGAGCAAATAATAAACGATAGTGTTGTTTTAAATGTAGGCATCGCCATTTGATTTCAACATGCTTGTTAACGATTAAATTGAGACTTCAATTCATATCTCATTGATTATTCTATGATTTTTTTTTATTGAAATTAAAACAAAGTTTACTTATATTATACGTTGAAAGTCAAGGTCGGAATAGATTTCCATTCAATAGAACGATGTCGGCCGCAAATAGTCGGAGGTAGGTAGAGCTGAGATGTAATCGATTAATCGAATAAATATTATCGGTAATAATCAATTAATAATAAATACCTGCTGTTATTGTTCACGTGTAGTCGCCGCGAGTACTTACTGAAACATTATTTAATCACTACTATGCTAATAAGCGCTAAAACTGGTTTCGTAAGTAAAAGATTAGGAGCGCTATTCTCGCGAATTCGATTCGTTTTGATTTCATAGACGTTTATGTACTTTTCGATATAGTGTTCTCTAGGCCATATATCAATCACATATTGTATATTAATATGTTTCTAACAAAGCATCCAATTACTGCAAGTTGTTTTGATAATTATAAAATATGTTTATAGTAATTTTACTACTTTGCAAGAATCGACTTCCTTCTGTCTTTAATGAATTATGTGTGATATAACTTATAGGTTCCGTGATTTATATTTGAAATTTATTTTTATTAATTTAGCTACAGTTATAATTTCCTTTTTGTAGTAGTATTTACAGCTTTTTAGAATATACCAAAAATAGCTGGTGGTTAGTGGAGACGAATTCAGTCACACGTTCAGTCGATAGCAGTCGTGTGCATTATCTCAGCTTAGATTTCAGGTTACAGGATGAACGATAGATGTCTCTACGAACTGGTGATAGTGTATAAGTGAACCAAGTATGAATATGTATTGTGTAATAAAGATTGTAAAGACGAAGTTAACAATCCACGTGCCTATCCCTATGGGGCTGAAGGCGTGACGTTATGTAATGGATTGATAGATAGAAAAGTTACTTTATGTTCAAGAATTGTCATATCGTTGGTTGAGAAAGTCTTCGAAACGAAATAAACTTTTAAAAATGTCGTTTTTTCTGTTTTTTAGATATTCGGGTAATATTGTCAGTTAATTAACTTTAAATTAATATATGAAAATACCGATCATACTTTTAGATAGAACATTAAAGTATTTTACGAGGTTTCGTTCTAATCATTTATTAAATTTAAAAATATTTAATTTATAATAATTTTTCTATTGTTAAATGTTTTAATGTTTAGAACGACTCTTAGATAATTTTTAAATTGATGAGGGTGAACACAACTCAAATTTTTCCTGCGTATTTTATTTTATAATCACCAGCCGCCTTATCTATTGAAGTTACCTTTTTTTAAATATATACCTACCTATAGTCAATTTGAATAAAATATTTTATGATATCTTTCTAAAAAATATAGTTAGTATATACAAAATAAAGCTATCTTCTCTTGAAAAATAAAATTGTAGAAAAAAATAATTGACGACCTGAATTTTTCGTTTCATGCTCGTGTAACTAATATTAAAAATATTATTATGTTATGCTTTAGGCTGGTTGTAATTTATATTCTTATTCTAATATCTCCTAAAGGAAAGTTACTCTTTAAATAATATACTAGAAAGCTCTTTTGTATTGAAGAAAAAAAAATCCGTAATTACTTCAATTTAAACTCGAATTCTATTAATAAAAAATGTTAAGACAATCATTTATATTTCGATGCGACACCCTGTTAAGGCATAATAAATTTATATAATTAACAAAAAGAGAAAAACTATGATAGACTACTTAATTATAATTGCGTTAAAATAAAAAAGTGCCAATTTAAAATTTTCAATGTAGGTACTGCCTTATCATGTGAGGGTAAGGATTTTTATTGCCTGTCTTTAAATATTTAATTATTAAATATCTAAATATAAATTTTTGTTGTATTTTTAAAATTATTATAATATACTGAAATATAAAAGCTCTTTTTTAGATTTTTAGATAGAATGTGGTCTACCATATGAGTGGGAGAGGTGGTGAGAACAGTTTCCATAGACAGATGTGTGCGTAGAACTGCTGGGACGAGGAGACGAATGCACTCCTTCCAGGTGGACAGGGACACTTCTTCTTCTATTTATCCAGGAAAATAGCTGAAGAACGTGTTGTTATTGTTTAGATTTCATTGTACTTTATTACTATAGTGTTTTATAAATGATTCTGTATAGTAATTTTTAAGACTTATAGTACTGTTGGGGTTACTTTAAAATAAAAATAAATTTAAAGTAATATATCGAAGTAATAAATCTTTTCTATCCAATTTACATATCGTATATCCCTACTAATATTATAGATGTGAATGTGAGTTTGTTTGTTACGTTTTCACGCAACAACTACTTAACCGATCATCATGAAACTTTGTACACATACTTTTTATTTAAAAAATTTTTTTTAATTTAGTTTCCAAATGATTATAGTTTCAGCTGTTTGGAATCATATTAATTTATTTCTATTGAAATGGTCTCTGATACTTATTTAATGACTTAAATGCGAGCGAAGCCGCGAGTAAAAGCTAGTATTATGTATGTTAATTTGAACTTTATTTTTAATTAAATCCTTAATAAAAATTTCCTAATAAATAGTAAAATTTTTCTTTGTTTTAAAAAACCTTTACAAGTTTTTTGTTATTATTTTTTTATTACTAAAATTATTAATTTAAATTATTAAATTATTAATTAAACCTTATTGTAGTCTACAATAATACACTAAAAGAAAAAAATATTGTTTCTTTAACTTCTTCGCCTGCCCCGCACAGTACTCCTTGAAAGTGCTTAGCTTTGTGCGACCCAAATTGTATTATGGAACTGGTTGGTGGTAAGTAGGCCGCGTATTGTCAGGGACAAGTTCTGAGGGACATCTAATATTATACTTACTTTCTATCACGTTTAACCGGTTTGCAGATAAACGGAAGTGTTTAGGGAACTGTTGTTTGCGTGGTCGATTTCGAATTTTACAAAAAAAATTTAAAATACAAATTTGTTAATTTTTATATGTGAAACCGAACGTGTGAGGGCTTCGTTGAGTTGGAATGCGTAAGCAAGAATTTAGATTGTTATACTTAATTTATTATAAACTCATTATAATTGAAAATAATATTTACGAGTTTCTTGTGATATTCTTCTCGCCATACGTCTTTCCGAAGTCATGGTAGAGTCTAACGATGAGGAAGTGCACGCCTTTAGTGCCTATGCTAATAAACGATTTTCATTTCATTTCATATTATATTGCAAACCAATAGAGCAAGTTGCATAATTTTTTGACATCAATTGTTTCAATCAAATGTCTAGACTGTCTATTTATTATGTGTGTATAATATTATTAAAATACATTCATTAAACGTCATATATTTTAGTTGTGTTTTTTATTTATATAACTGATTTATTTAAAGCAAATTTAAAATATGTTTGCGAGAAATAGTATTAAGTATTTTCTAATAGTTTCATGCTACAATGTGTGCATTGAGTATTGTTTAGATTTCAAATTATGTACACGTTGAATGTTTATATTACACTCGTTGAGCATTATAAAAAATGCATCAATTGACCCAGTTATATTGTCGAGGCAACTATTTCTGACATGAACAATGCAAGCAGCAAATGCTGCAGTTAAAAGTTTGTTAGCAAACGTCATTTAAGTGTCGGCTTCTATTATGTTACATTAGTGCTAGCTACAGATTCTTTTGTTATTAAGAATGTCAGGCTTATTATAGAAAGAAACCTTACGCGATTAATTTGTAAACGATGACACGTTTCGATGATATTGGTAATATGTATTTTGTTTATCTTTGTTGACCTATAATATAATTTTAAAAGTATTGTAATTAAAAACATTTACATTTTTCAAATAGTTGTATCGACTAAAGATCGCATTGTTTGACCTATTTATCAGTTGTAGAATCTATTTCGGAAAAGAGCACGGCAGCTGCATTATTTTTTGGCTAGTGCTGATGACCTGATTTTTTAAACTGGATACTTTACTGCTCCAATTATACACGAATTTAGAATACTCACGGCAAAGTTTGTGCAACGTTCTATTAATTCATTACAATTCATGATATTGAAAGTGAAGGAGCGCGCCTAAATGATTATATAATGCATTTTAGGCCCGGGCGAAGCGAGCCTATTTTACAAAATTCCAGCCGAGGGCACCCGGTGCAGGGTGGTGTAAATGGTGGCGGGATATGACGTTCGATTTAAAGGGTGGGTCGGTGGGTCGTAGGCTGGTGGCGGGTGCCTAAGGCCGGGGCCGCGGCCGCTGCAGGAGGCGGCTGGCTGTTGACGGGCGCCGCGCGCTTGCGCCCTGTGTACTGCCGCCGCCCGCTCGGCCCGATTTCCGCACACGCGTTGACAGTTCGCCCGGACTTACTTCCTCGATACCGCGCGTTTGCGGCGTTTCTTCGCTGCATCGAGGGCCGAGCCCGAAGCCACCGCGCTTGGCCACCAGCCAGCCGCACTTCCTCGATCCGCCCGATGCCGCCGATGCACGATTAACACCGAAACTGTAAGTAGCACATTTCCATCAATTAACTTTTCTGTGTCTGCATCTCATTGTGTCACCTACATTTCCCGTATCCGTATAATTGTCACCGTGCACCAGTTTTATGTGAAGTCCAGTGTGTCGGTCGAGACATTCATATTGAACGTTCTGAAATAACTTTCATGGTTCAATTGTGATTATATTTTATTTGTCACATTTAAATTATGCACCGGTTCTTTGTCTAGTTTTGTTTAAAATTTAAATTTTCGGTGACTGTGTTTAATTGTTATACAAATATTGGATGTGTTGTAAAATTTGGTTACATTAGAGGTGTAATTTGGTGTGAATTATTAATTCACGACCCGAAAGTACAAATCTACCGGCCTCAGCTGATCGATACCGGGTAGGTAGCAATTGGTGTGACCGGTAAAGCTAAAAATAGGTTACCAGAGAAAGCCGATAATCTTTATAAATTTAATAAGACCGTCTTCTGAAAGTGATTACTAATAATTGTGAAGTTTGCATTGTTTATTTTCAATAATTTAATTGTGTATTTTTTATACACAGTAACTGCTGAATATGTTATTTAACCTACCAATGCAGAAGTCATTCGTCCGCTTTTTAGTGTTTATTGCCCACACCTATTGATGTCTAGTGATCGATATTCCGCCATTTTGATTTTCGTATAATATTATTGGTGTAAGTTTCTTAAAATTTATTTTAATTTAATTCTCTAATTTTAATCTAAATCTTAATAATAAAGAGTTTAAAATTTAATTCCAATATATATGTATATTAGTTATTTAGTTCGTACTACGAACGGGAGTACGCGAAACGTTTTCACTTTGTTGAATGTAGTTCACGGGTAAACCTTACTTTTCCTTTCATTTGGGGGTAGGGGGAGCCCTGCCTGTAGAAAACTCTCACTGGCGCGACTGCCACGTTATGTTATAAATAGACAAACTTTCATGTTTTTATATTTTATTTTGTTCTGTTTAATATTTCTTTTTTTCTATAATATAATATTATTATAATATATTGACTTTAATACAATTTATTTTTAATAAGTTATTATTTAAATATTCACAATTAATTTTACAAAATATATTTTAAGTTGATTAGAAATTTGAACTTTTGAACTATTTTTTTTTAAACTAAGGCTTCGTTATGAGATCGGAAATGTAGCGATCGGAGTGTGCGCTTTTTTTAATCTGAAACATGCATTCTAAAGCCTTCTAATTAAAGCAGAGATGAGGCGATTGTATCTAGTATGCGGTAGCTGCTGTCTCCGCTAATGTCTGCCGCTGTAGTTATAACATCATACTGAATTTCGTTACAATTTACTGGATTACTGTTTAAAATTGTCGATATGTTTCTGTAGACAGTATAATATTAAATTATAGTTTATATGATTTTGTAGCGTTTATGACGGAACAACTGTAAATCAAGTAACATTTAGTTAGCCAATTAAAATACGCCTAATAACATTAAGCGCGTTACTCTACAATGTTTTTATTCATGCAATAAATAATTCGTATGTATTATTTATATATTAAATGTTATTAAAATAAAACAATAATAATACACATTATCTATCGATCAAAAACTATTGATATTGCATATCAATGTTTATTCAACAACGGCCTTATAATTTAGGTAATAAGTCGTAAAAAACAACGTGGTCTTTATCGCGGTGAATTTAAAAAGTTTCCATTATAATAATGCTCGAACAGGCATAGTGGGAGTGAGTTACGCAGATAAGAAACTACAAGGATTAGTTTAATCAAAAATAAAAGATTTTTTTTTTCAAAATAACCTAAAATATATATTTACAAATGATTATTATTTATATGTAGATGTTTTATAATGCATATGAATTGAAATTATCATATCTTTATTGGTATTATTAAAATGGGATAAACAGAGTTAATAAAAGAGCTAATAACAAAAAACGACAGTCTAAATAACTACTATGGAATATTTTTCAATGACGCAATCACGTATACACACACGACCCAAAATGAAACTGCAATTTTTCCGTTTACATCGCGTTCTATAACAAGCGTAATTATTGTAACATGGCATGCTGTTTAGCATTACGCGTGTGTTTTCAGGAGATTGCTAATCAATGCCAAGACGCGTCGAATGCGAGGCATCATCGCGATCGGAGGCCCTTTTTGATAAGGGCCACGGTGCAACCACATGCCTCGTGCCGAACCTCGATTAGATATACTTGTTTAGTTTCGTAACCATATATACTATACTCATATATAGTGTGTGTTCAATAATGCGCAGTTAATGCTCTTCTATGAGTGACGTCAGAGATCTAGATTATTTATTTGTCTAGGTTCTTTTTTATTTAAAGATTGATGCGTGATTCTATGATCTTTACAAATGTCATGCTCTAAATTTTATTTGTTATTTAACGAGCTTACACATAAGTAACGTTCTATCGTAATTATAATAAGATATTAGCATTTTATTTAGTATTAAATAATAGTTTATTTTTATAAAATATGATTGAGATATGTAGGTATACATATAGTACATGATGCAAAAGGTGTTTAATTTTTTTTTAGGTAGCATAATATAAATGTAACATCCTGTATTCTAACTCTAATTTCGTTATCACAATCCCACTGGCCTTGCTTCTGCAGATAATAATCAATAGGGCAGGAAGTATTTACTTTTGGGACAAAATTATTCACTCCAATATTCATATTCATAAGAAACATTGTAGTTCGCGTTATCTTTTATGCAAAGTTGCATCAGACAACACTTTACTCGCAAACTCGATTTCAATAGATGTGACACTAGAGAAATAGTAGATATAGTATTCCCTGTAAATTTCCACGAACATTTTCAAATAATAACATGAATAGTGTTGCAGTTTTTTTTTCGTATTTAAATAATAGTTCGGCATGCGACCTCACTCCACTTGATTTTAAGATAAGATAGAGTGCGGTTTGTGAGTCTGTTATTACTATCACTAGCACATAGATATCTGCAGGTGGCAGGTCCTCTCGTTATGCCCGTCTACCTACATGTTGATTCTGAAACTTTACGGGCAGCAGACTAACTTGCCTATCTATCTATCAATTTTTTTATTATCAAAATGTTATACTCGGTTTTTATCAGGGCGTCATCATAGACGTGTAGAAATTGATAAAAAAATTACATATAAAATATTTGCCATCAATTAGTACTCGTTTTACGTCTAAAAGTTGCGCGTGAGTTCACAACGCATTTTAATGTTATATTTATATGCAGGTATATATAATAGTGATTTACGCACTAAAATAATATTGCAATTATTTATATCGATAATTAAAATTTAAAAATAAATCTGACTATTATTTATATAATTAACATCGGTAGTAATAACAAATATATGAATTGCATTTTATTTTTATAAAACGCGACCTTTATCGATTACACTATGTATTAAATCTGCAAATGGAATATTTCTAACCCTAATTTTAACCGACTGAGCCTCTGTTACTGAGGCCCCTCTAGCTTACATAGCTATAGGCGGTGAACGACCTATATGTGATAGGTGATTCCTACATACTCTTAGAGCCGCGTGTTTTATCAATACGTATTATGGACATGTGTTCTAACATTACTATAATTAAATAATATACTGGCCATTGCAAATATTAAAACTAAAACGATATTTATAATACAAATCTAGGTTTATAATCTCCGAAACTACTGAATCTGAAATGAAATAAATATGTTATATATTGTAAATTTGTATTTAGAGTTGAAAAAGGGAACATTTTTAAAAACGAATTAATGTGCCGAGACAGTGGGAGTTACTTCTAAAAGCCCACTGCTAGTAATTAAGTTGTAGCTCTGATAATGAAAATTAGAGCATTGGGTTGTAAATGTGCTTGTATGATTGATATACGGGGTGTTCGCTGGATCGATAGAAAGTTTTAAAATAAATGATAGACGAGGTCACGAGGACAGCGGCTAACATGCATAAGTTATCGATTTTGTGCTGCAGATATCGGTCGTCTCATGCAGGCATTGTGCCGTGAAACGCAATCACTGGCAACAATGTAGGCACGGTGTACTTTTTATTTACATTGCTGCACTTTGGACCGGGTCATAGTTTAAATATTTCAATATATTTTTTTTAATTGTTAATGCGTAGTTTTAGTTTAATGTTAAACTGAATATAAAATTAAATAAGATATTGACTTAATTTTGAACAATGGCATATATGTCGAGTATCTAGTTTCAAAAATAAAATCTATATTTACCATACAATAGATAGACACACTGAAAAATAAATTATGCACGCGCATGTAATACAAAGTTGTCACTCATGCCGATTTATAAACGAAACATGCGAATATTATGTCATTTGTTTCTTTATATGTAAATTACGTTTAGATCTCGGATAAATTAATTATTGCAGCAACGATAAGCATAATTTAAGAAATAATGAATGATATTAGTGTTGTAAAAATCGAATTAAAACGGTGCATAAACTGAATGAGCGCTGAAAACAGAAATTTGCATGAGGCAGCTGCAACCGTCTCGCAACGCGGCAATGCGGAGGGCCCGCGAGGAGCGCTCATCTAGTCGTCAATTTTGCGTGCGTCTTTTTTTGGCAGCGCGTGTTAACCTTGGATTTTTTCATAGCAAAGCGCTGCACGTACGCGCACAAGTTTCGGATAGTCGTAGAGCGCCCCCCACTCGGCCCGTCCGAATTTTATGCATTTGGACGGTGTGAAGAGTTTTCGGCGGTTCGCGGGTCGCATTCGCGAGCGAGGCTCCGGTCGGTTTGGAGCGACGCGCGCGGCTAAGGCCGAACGACCACGGTCACGAGACAAGCGTAGCGACGGCGCGCGAGTGTGAAGCTATAATCGCGACTAGTGCACGATGCGGAAGTGAACACGCGGTGCGACTTTGCCGATGATCCAGTCCCTTATAAAACGCGTGTTGCATGTGAACCATAAGTGTTAAAAACTATGATAATTGTGCATAGCTCATGAACGAGCTCTAATGATCACCCACTGAAGTTAATGCTAACGTGAAATTGACGATTCTTCAACATGGAAGCGAGGAAAGTATTGTATTTATAATGTCGGTAAGGTTTCAAAAATCATTAAGTTTTATCGAGATATATCACAATCATCACAATACTGTTAAGGTCACATAGATAGAACCAGGAAGTGGCAACATGATTCGATAAAAATGGAGCCATGCGCGGCCTCATCTGGAACTCAATTTTGACAAACAGTTTTGAATAAGCACTCGAACACGGAGCCATTGATAAATATGTGTTGATTTTACGTAGAATGTCATAAAGTTTAAGATGACCCGGTGCGTATGGCAGTTTCCACCTTAGCACATATAGACGAGGGAGCATTTTGGCATAGGATATAATCATCGTTTTGATTTTGAATACACGTGTTGTGGCCTGAAGGCTATTGAACTTGATAATGAGACAATCGTATCTCTTTTTTTGCACATTATTATTACATCACTAATTTTGCGCTAAATTCTCGAGCTGTTGCGAACGTTTTCAGTCGTGTAAAAGCTTCACGAGTCATTCACAAAAGGCCCCTAGTTACAGGTAGTTGTTATTAGGCAACGATAGAGCATCGTTTAATATTAAGTAGCAGGCCGGGTACTCCGGCAATCTAGTTTGGTCAGTTTTGTGCGTGAATAGATCTTGAACGAGAATGAGCCCGGAACCGTGTTAGAAACTGGTCGCGCAACGCATTAACATTTGCATAGAAACTGTCAACCGAACGCCATCGGCACATTAGCACCTCAGCGCGGTCAGCCGCTCACCCGCTCACCAGCTCACTAGCACACCGCTCATGTATTGTGCACGCACCTTTGTGATAACACTAAATGCAAATGAAATCATTCTCACATTAGAGGTGTCATTATTAAATTTTACAAACGCATTCGAGTACCAAAAAATTTGTTAACATGACCATGGCCGTCGTGTTTTGAAGTTGAGGAATAAATAAGCATATCACAGAGTATAATGGCGATGACGTTCGAAGGTCGGCTCTACAAATTGTAGTACAATCTTTCTGTTATGCCGGCCTGCGTTTCCGCTGGCGTGACCATCGAATTGCTACCAATAAGTAACCGACTATTTAAGAATTTTAGTCTTCATATAGGTGAGTCACGGCAGATGAATAATTCCTTTATTTATCTACAAACGAGTAGATATATACCTAAGGTATATGACCGCAGTCATGGGAATGAAGTGTTTTATATAATCTTTTTAAATGAATGTACTTGTTATACATTGGCTAGGTATTCGGTTTATTCAAAATTATCAAAGTTAGATTTGTTGTTGTCGCGTGCAATGCTACATTTTTCCTAATACTTATAAACAGTGATAACTTTGCAGCGAGCAATAGATAACCTTTTTATAGTGTTTTCAGGCCTACCGCACTTAAAATTCGGCTGTTAGTGATAACGATGTCACCGAGCATGATTAGAAATCTAATAAAAACATATTGTATGAAATAATCAGTTTGGTTATTGCAGGGCCACGAAATTGGGACAAACCCGCACATACGTAGTTGAATAGGGTTCCATTATATTATTTAAGTGGATCGTCCGTTATGAACGTATGATATTTCTACGTGTATTGACGTATTGTGCAATATTAAGTAAACCAAATAGCTTTATCTCCTATCTCTAAATATACTCACAAATTTTAAATTATTTCTTTATTTATTCATTAAATACATTTTTTGAACGAATAATTCGTGTTTTAAATTAAGAATAACCGTTTTAAGATACATTTTTATTTACATTAAATTAGTCTGTTACTAAGAGGAGTCCCATAACCTTGATTTTATTTTCCCTTCTGGTATTATAACATTAGATACTGGTCAGACCACATTGCAGTAACATTTTTAAAATTTCTATATAATATATTTTAAATACCGAAACAAACTAAAATGATATTCGGAATAAATACACTTGATGAGTATCAATTAATAATAATAATAATTAAGATATTGTAACTCGCGCAATGCGGACTTTTAAATTTAAACGTTCGTTATTATAACCAATATACTTGCAATTGCTATAATATATTAAATGTACTATATGTATATATGTACACACAATGCCCTGACCCCAAACTAAGATGCCCTGTGTTATGGGTATCATTGGGACAAGGACAAACCCAAACATAATATAACATTCAAACACGATTTTTTAAATATATATGACAATATAGGTTACTTAATAAAATTTGTTGCGATCGGGAATATATTTTAAATGTAGTGGTAAACACAAATGAAATCCTAATTGTAGATTTTAAGAAGCGCCAGATGTGTATAAGAATTGTGGAAATTGGTAATCTATTTTCCCTACCTATCCCTGTCTGAGTACGAACGTAACTCTATAGGACATAGGTGAGATGTTGAAAGGAAAGATACACGTATATTAGCGATGATTAATAAATAAATAACAAAATAAGATCAGTTTACAAAGTCATTGTGTATGGCTTTTGTTGTAGGCCTTTCTAGAAAGAGGGTAGGTGTACCAAGGACGCGTGTGTCCTTCACAGAGACCTTGTAGCCGAGACGCTTACGTAAGACAAGGCCTCATACTTATTGCGTGTGCATTCAATCTAATTGAGGTTCATTGATTGTGGCATAACGTGATTTTTATTGTAAATTTATTAAATATGTCTGTTTATGACTTAATAATTTATTGTGAAGTTAGTTGCGTTTGTTTTTGTTTCTATTAGATACACTTTAAATAAAGTATAGTAATTATAACATGTACGGTTTATTTTTGTTTTTATTTTGATTAACTTATTCCGATGTTTCAGTAGCTTTATAATTATCGTATTAACGGCGAAAGAAATAAACGCGATAGTATTTTTTTATATTGTTTTTACTAATTAAGTTTCAGTAATATATGTTTTATACTGTTACATATTTATTTTCTTAATGTATAGTTATGTTGTAATTTTAAAACGTTTTGTATGAAATTTTAATCGTGTTTTGTGTAATTTATTTTCGATTTTTTGAAAAATTTATCAATGCTACAATATTCGACAACGCGATTTTTTAAAATTTCTAAATTTGGTCTAAAAATCAGCATGACATGGATTTGCATTTTATTAATTGAAATATTTACATATAAACGCATTTGTCACAATTCAAAATCCCGGTTAGCAGCACCCTGGCATCCTAAGTGGAATGAACTGGGCCACTGGTTGCATAACTGCAGGTCAACAGGCAAATAAATTGTTAGCGATTACTTTTCGCACTAATCCCATAGCTCGTTCTCCCTACCTTTGGTGAAGAGTGTTATAATAGTATTGTTATTATTAGATAGATAGGTTAACTTTTTATGAAGTTATATGAGATGAGAGATCTGATTGTCATTTGTTTTGTCTTTGTCCCACCCATAGTGTAGATATGCTAGTATATATTATAGTAATATTATGAATGTTCTGTGATATATGCAAGAATTTGACAGTTTCTCTCAGATTAAAGAAGACTCGACAAATTAAATTCGTATGAAATTAAAATCAAAGATCTTTATTTCGCATAAGCTTTTCAGGCTCTTGCGCATAGTCAGAATCTACGAAGATTTCGGAAAAGCATTTGCAGTGGCGTAGCGAGCTCTACTCGCGTCCGGGGCACAATACCAGATGAGTCACGATAAGATATTTTAGAATAAATAGATAAATATATTTCAAGGTATTTCAGTCAAAAACGTAGGTCCTCTAAACGAATTCTCGTTGCTTATTTAACTCTTAATTTAGTGAATAACGTAATATTATTATTGAAAAAAAATGTGTAATTTTTTTTGACGAGTTTTATGGTTTTCTTCTCGTCATACGCCTTTCCGAAGTTATTATAGAGTCTAACGATGAGCATGCGCACGTGTTTAGTGTCTATGCTAATAAACGATTTTCGTTTCATTTCATATATCAATCTCGTATTAATTGATATTTTGGATATGTTTTTTTTTAGTAGAGACAACTTAGTTGTTCGAATTTAAAAAAAGTCTTAATATATTTGTTAGTTACGCAATAATATACGAATATATGTATATACGACGGGATGCAAATTTATTGGCAAAATCCCGCCTATCTACTTTTCATTTATTTTATTGCCGACAATTACGTCTGTTGCATCAGTCGAATGTCATAACAAACGAGTTAATTTGCCCACTTAAATGACGCTAATTTAATTACTTTTAATTATACCACTTATTGCCTTTTTTATGGGATTAAATAAAAAAAATATATTCATATTCGTTCGTTCTAATCATATGTAAGAAAATTCGGTTTCAAAACATAAACAAATTTGAAGTTTTAAAATAATCTTTCGAATAGATAAAATCTAAACATCTGAATTGTTTCCGATCTGTGTTCGTCACGTCCTGAATGACATCTGCTATGTACTAGAGTCTATGTAGTCATTCGTTTTTGATCTACAAAGTTCTTCAAACGTGATGAAAATGGGATTTTGGGAATTTTCTTTTCCGACTCGCACATATGGCTCGATAATTCTCTATTTACAAACTCACCTCACCTCACCTCTTGTTCTTTTCAACAACAAAATAAAAGTTTTTATATATAAAACTAAAATTTGTTTTGTTTCTTTGATGATTATATAATTCTGAGTTTTCTTGAATTGAAATCCTGTGATTCTAATTGTCAAGGTGTTCTTATGTAATCCATAATGTATTCTAAATAAAACTAAGATTTGCCTATTAGAACATTTATGGTGTCTGATCGAAACCGGATTTTTTAAAATGTAAATTCGTTTTTCATTCATTTCGAGTCTCATAATCTGTTAATTTTTATGCCTTGATTTTATTTCAAAACTTCGATTAAGTGGTTAATATGTAATTTTTATAAATTTGCAAATTATATTTCAATAATGAGGTATAATTCTTTCTTAAATGTATTGTTATTTTGTGCAATAAAGAGTTATTATTATTATTATAATGGTCTGTTCTTCTCTCATGAAGTGCACTTAAGCTTAGATAACAGACGGACTGCTATAAAAAGTCCAGCGATCCATGGTCATATGAAATAAATGTCATAAAACAATTTAATTGTTAATCAATGACGCGCAGTATTGAATTTCGATTAGTGTTAAACTTTGTCCTGTATAGACGAGGTTTCTGATATAAGGTCAATGCTATTGCGTTAGACAATGTGATATATAAATAAAATTATCAAATTAAAACTGTATTTCTAGGAATAGATTTATAATTTATAAAGTAATAAATAATAATATATGAAAGAAAGCATTAAAATGATTGTTGTATTAGTCATCCGCCTTATGTTTCATATCTGTGTACAATTTGATACAATAGCTAATACAGGCATTCCGCGACCACGTTGGTTGTAAATCTTTCGTAGTATCGGATTAAATATAATTAAAAACTACACTCGCATGTAAAGTCTTTGAAATTAATTAAATCATATTCGCGAATAGCTTAATACAATTTAATGCATATCTCGAAAATTCAAAGCGAGATAGGGTTAAGTTATACAAGTAATTTTGGCAAACATGCTCTCAGTGCTCGCAGTTAAAGGAAGGTTGTATCGCAATTTAAGCACACATCGTAAAAGTTTCAAATAACGGAGTTCTAATGGAAATGGAATTCCTTGGAATACTCATTGCTTTTATTTCATTATTTTTAATTACTTAAGAATTAAAACAAAAGACGGAAAATCGTGATAGACTGTCTAATGTATCTGGTTAACGTATAGTATAAACAGTGGCTCCTTCTTGTCTTGTTAAGATAGCACAACGAAAGCGACTGCTGCTCGCATCTCGAATCTACTCGTGAACTGTACTGACTAGCTTAAGAATCTTAAGATCAGAGGAACTAACTAGTATTATATAAAAAGGCGAATGATCATTACAACGCCTACGGCTGACCATTGTTTTGTCTTCTTCATTTAAATGACGTGTGAAAGGGACAGAACTAGTTTTCAAACAGTTTTCAAATTTGAATAGAGTATTTAGCTGTTATTCGAACTTATAATTTATTTCCTGTAAACTGCGGGACGCGGGTTCTGTCTTAGACTCTGAACTAGATATGTAAGAATTTAAACCCAATATAATGCAATGTGCTCGGGTATTATGTGCGTGCTTATTATGCGCGGGTATTATTATTGGTTACCTAAATTAATTAATATTGCATTTGGTCAATTTATTAATGAATCAATTAGCTAATAGGAATTTAATATTTATTATGCTCATCATAAACTAATCTTTTCTTTATCAAATCCCAATTTCACCACATATTTATTAATTGCATCAATTGAGTTGCCCTTTTTTATTGAATTCGTTCGAGTGTTTTGTTTTGTTCTATGTCAAAAAAAATTACCTCGTAATTTTGGTAAAATGCTGCAATGGCCAATTTAAGAATAATTTTGTTAACAATAGTGCCTTGATCTAAGATGCGTATAATCACAAAGAACCGTTACATAAGTATGTAATTTGTAATGCGATTCTACTTTCGAGGTGCACTGAAGTGAAAGGGGGCCTCTTCTATCACATTGCACGCACCGGAGTCACGCTTGCGTTTTTCGGCAACGGGCACAACGGCCCGGCTGCATTTGTAAGCGTTTCAAAAATTTTGATCTTGTTTGTACTCGAATCAGGCGGCTTTCTACTTTCCGTGGAAATATAGAATAGACGCAATATAACCAAGTTATATCTACGTACACCATGTGTTCGAGATTGTAAATTGTTTTTAATAAGTAAAAAATAAATAGCGTAATAATGTATAAAGAAGGGAAATAACCTTGCATTTTTTAATTAGTTATGTACAAATTTATCATCTAATGCTAATGAAAAATCCGTACATAAAGGAAAGCAAAAGCCGGTCTTACATAAACGTTTGCATTGCCCGAACAAGTGAGTGAAATTATTGCATCTTGATAAGTAAAAGAAGCGGTCAAAACAGTGGAACTAGTTTTTTTTTGTCTAACGCACGCACATTGGCCGAAGTGCGTAGATTTCGACACACTGCTTACGTAATGCTGCGACTAGCTGCAACGTCTCTGGCGTAGCGTCAGCCATGCAAGATGGCCCGCTTTCTTTTGCTGTCCGAAAACCGCAGATGCACGAAGATTCACATAATTGTTTTTATGAAAAATACGTTTAACATTTATTATGTAATAAATTATTCCCAAAAAGTAATTAAATTTTTTGAGTTAGTAACTGAAAATTGTCTTATGATAAATTATAAAAACATTGCTCTATTATTTTAGCAAAATAGGAAACGAGGAATAAATTACTACTGTCTGACTGAAATGTTAATGGTGATGCTTGAAATTCTAATTTATTTAAATGACGATTGTTATCGAATCGTCTAAAATGTTAAAATAGTTGATTAAATGAAACTGAAATGTTAAAATTATTTGTTTAAATTTGAATTTGTTCTAATGTAAAACAAATGACTGTTATGTTTCTGTTAAAGAAAGAATATAAACACTATTGCGTGACACAAACTGTCTGCATACGTACCAAAAGTACCTTCAAAATAACTGCTTTCGCAACCGAACAGCCGCATCGCTACTATCTATTCTAATATCTTCTATTTAAGGTTGAGTTTGAAATAATTGTCGTAACAAAAACATGCCTATTAGGGCGATGGGAAATGCAACGAAGGTTTAAACGGAGAGAGCGCCGTTCGATGCAGGCCTTTGTTTCGAGGGGACCGTTAGCTCGGTGCGTACGCTCAAACTCCACTCGAACGCGTACTTTTGGAAAATATAAATTGAGTTTGTACAATAAACATTTTGTCTATCGTAGATTGCATCTTATCTTGTTACTGAGATTGGATTTTATTTCATTTTTATGCCCGTTTCAGTATATAACGGTTTTTTATTTAGTTTGTATAAGGTTTATAATTAAGCTCTTTATTGATGCACTTGTTTGAATTTATCAGTTGGGGTTTATTATTTTATTGTTTTGTGAATAACGTTTTTAGATATAAAAGCAGATAAAGTGTGTTTTCATATGCAAAACGCATTTTTATATGTAAACTTAATAAACAATAAAAAGTCGTTATCAAACATTATTGTCAAATTTCTCGAAGACACTCGAAGCCCAAAAAAGCGTTTCCTATTACGCATAACAACTACGCAAACAAAGGACGTCATCATAGCCCATCCCCAAATTTTCTTTGTTTATTTTCACCCCCTAAAAGTCTACCCTATAATTTTATAAATTGCTGTAAAATTTATAAAATTGCATCGTATGTAAAAGTTATCAAAAATCAATTATAATTTAGTTGCAATTCAAAATTTATATATTCAAAGATGTGAGGTAATAATGTGCATAATATATTCCAGTCAGCAATGATATACAATTAATGAGGTACATTACACAAAAAAATTATAAAATTTTAAAATTTACTTCATTTTAATAGTTTTAATGTAAAATCGAACAGCTAACGTTCAACGATAGCGAACGCCGTGAAAAGGTTTCTAAATCTATATGTATAAACGTAGGCAGGGTAGAGTGAAAATCGATAGGCAAGTTTCCCTTTCTAAGCCTCCTCCTACGATTCTCAGGCCTGCATTTTGGTCACACAGTTGCTTTGCGCAACTCACTGCACGTGTCCCCCCCTCTTTCTCTATCTCCCCCCCTTCACGAGCCTATTGCGCTTGCGTGGACTGCACGCCCAAAAACCGGGTCGCGTTAGGGTCGTCATCTGATTGAGAATTAAGAAATTATATATTTGAAAATATGTAAATTGTAAGTTCATGTAATACAAAAATAAAATTATTTCCACTAATTTTGTTTTTTGTTAGTGAAAACGAGCAGCATACAAAAAGAGGCATTTACAATTTACTTTTCCCTTGTAATTACTTTTTGATTACTTTTTAAACTATTTGATTAATTCACTTCTCAACGGCAACATTAGGTTAGGTTATATTATAATTTAAAACATAACATATTAATACATTTTCACATTACAATGTAAAAAAAATATATTGAAATAATTCCAATGTTATCTAGTGAATTGGAAGTTTGTAGCAACCCTGCCCGTTGCCGAAATTTGTTTCTGTGCACGCATGCAAATGTACTGTTAGATAGTAAAAGCGTTACCTATCTACATAATTTGTGTGCTCGTGTGCGTGTACCAACTATATGCACGATAACAATTGTATTAGTGTGCGTGAGTGCGTTGTATGCAAGTTTTTATAATAATTGAGGTTAGATTTAAAAAAAGAAGTTGAACTTTAAAAAATATATATTTGTATAATAATATTTTATATGCTTCGAGCAGGAATCGAATTTGGGGTCGTCAACGAGGAAAATGGTTGAATGGAAATGTTTATTAAATTTTGTCGTTTAAATGTAACTTAAATTATAGTATACTGCCCCACTTGATGTATAATTATATGGTAGAGTGAATAATAAATAGAATTGTAACATACGTTTATTTTGACAAAGGAAAATGTTACAATATCGATTAATTTCAATATTAGGCTGTTTTGTAAAGGGCAGCGTGAGAATTTAGCCCTCATGCGGTCAATGGACATTACAAATTCATGCTCAGCTTGTGCTGGCTGCGAGCCACGCATCGGCCGCACGCAGTATATTGATCGTAACCGTGGACGTGGTAGGACCGCTGCCCCTAGAACCCTTCTTTCATTAGAATAACAATACACCCTTAATTATAACGTAAATGTAACAATTAACTTCTATTTATTTTCATTTGTTTAAATAATTTCCAATATCTATTTTTGTTTCGGCCATTTTGAAGATGGTTATCGATCACAATTCGGGCCCGGTTGTTCACCCGGCGACCTTGGCAACCAGCTCTGCGCCGTTGCTGGGCCCGCTCAGCCTTCCGCCCTCCACTCTACATGAACGAATTAATAAAATTATCAAACCTGCCCATTATAGGTTCCCTGTGCCTTTTTCAAGCTTTTACTGAAAATCTGGAAATTTTCTAATTCAATTTTAAAAGTCTACTGATTTAAGTCGTTATTAATAGTGTACTGATTTTTTTTACTGGAATTTAATAACCATAATTCTCGAAATTGATGTCTAAGAAATTACTTTTTTTACCTAATCTAAAAAAAGTTAATATTATTTTTTTTCCTAGCACACTTTTTCAAGGTTTCCCAATATTATATACCTTCCTCGAAATAATATGCAATACACATGTACATATATTGCAATGGACTTTACTCCATTACAAATAAAACAAACAATAAATTACCATTGTGCTAACATCTGTTCATATAGTATGTTTAAATTATGTATTCATATATTTCTTATTCTTTTTTATTCTCCAAAAATTGTCAATGTTAACTATTTTTGTTTCTAATTCTACACAAATTATTACTTCTTTTCCTCCCTTAGAATTCATGTTCCTTTAGAGAACTTGTGTGAAATAATATTGCGAATTAAAATGGATTAAAAATATAATTATCACAATGCATTGTGGCGATAAAAAGAACAGAAAAAAAAACAAGAAAAATGACACTGACAGACTATACATCAAAACCTCAAATCTTCTTAAATACGTATTTTCGGCTTGTAGAATCGACCGCCACATGGTAAATTGTAAACAAACGCAGCGTTCGTTTATGTATTTGATTTGACAATTAAATTGAGCTCGGTCGTGGCCCGGTGATAATTGACGTGCTGTGTGATAGTTTGTTAGTACAGTAATGCCCCGCTTTACGCGAGGGATACGTTTCGGAAAAAACTGAAATTCCCGCGACTTTAGAGAAGTTGATGACTACATTATGTTTATACGCACTCTTTCGCGTAATGCGGGGTAATTGAGCGCGAAATTTGAATTTCGCGTTATAGTGAAACCGCGCTTAACGGGGTCGCGTAAAGCAGGGTATTACTGTACGTAATTATGTTACAGTTAAGTGGAAAAAAAAAATATATATATACATATTTACGTCTAGACTGTACATTATATGTGATTTTTAATAAGTTAGTCAATTAAATTAAATTTTTGATTGAATTCGAAATTTAATAGTTTTTTTTTCTGTGTTCACAGGGAAGGAATCCGAGGAGGCCCAGGAATGGATTCGCAGCAGCAGCAGTACTGCCTAAAGTGGAACAGCTTTGGTTCAAATTTGGCTACCTCGTTTGCAAATTTATGGAATTCGGAAAGCCTCGCCGATGTTACTCTTTATTGTGAAGGTAAGTTTTTTTTTTTGGAGTTACATGTGTGTCTTTTCTTTATTCAGGCGCGTTGAAGATGTAATTGTTGATGTACGTAGAGTTAAGTGCAATTTTTTTTCTATTTCGAATACAACAAAATAGTGTTTTTGTAATAATAACCGAACCTATAAAAGGCGAACTAAATTATTAACGTGATTATACTTTTGGACTTGACTGTACATTGCTTTATAAAAGTTCTGAATAGATCGTGTTCGGGTATTTTCGGCCACACATAGAGGTATAGGCAGATATCTATGATAGTAAACATTACCAAGCAATTTAAATTAGTTTTGTTTCTTTCAATCTTCACACAAAAATTTAACAAAAAGAGACAAAATATCTAACTGATTACTTAATTTATTAATAGGAGGACAAAATCTCTGTTTAAAAATTAATATAAGGTAAATTCAGGTCTAAAGTTCGCTTTGAATATATTTTTAGCATTATCAACGGAATCGTTAACGTTAGCTTTCGGGTTTTAAATTTATTATCATGCAGCATTAAGTTTAAATGCTGAACAAGGATTCGAGAAAGAGTGTGAAGCGAAAACTTTCCAAAGGTCATTAATAAAAATAAAATGCGTTGACCCCAAAATTAGGATGCCACGTGCTAAGGTTGATACCCTTAGTATAGTATATTGTACCTAAAATAAATATCTATTCAAAAATAATATACTATTTTAATAAATATTTAAATCGATAAGAAACATATTCCAGGTCGTTACGTAACATAATAGGGTGCTAGCCTCTGCAACACATTTTACAGGCGGTGCGTGTGAAATTTTGACTCATGTAGTAAATTGTATTCCAGAAGAAGATCGTTACCTATTGGACGATTATAAATAACTTTGCTCCCAATGCTTCTTCAATATATTGTAATTAATGTTGAATTGATTTAATGTTCAGAGTTTGGTAATTTACTTTTCTACGCTTTATTACATCTTTGGTACTATAGTAACTTATCTACGATGGTTTGTATGTCCGAGAAATCATTTCGTACGTTCATATGACGCAAATTAAGTTATTGTATGATAACTGAAGGCGAGTGTTCTGTCTTGCGAGTTATTTTAGACAAAAGCACTCACGTGTTCTGTGGTTATTGACATCACCATTATCGCCTGAACTCGACTATGCTTGGGTTTAAATTATTTGTTTAGGGAAAATAGATCGGTTTTATTAACCTCCTAATATTATAATAATAGTGTTTCGGTGATATAAGTGGCGCGTTGTACTACTACTGCTACTACAAAAAAAGAGGTTTTCGCTATCAGTCCGTAGTATTTATTTTTCTTTTGTTTGATATTCATTTGTTTTAAAAAAAATAATAATAATGCTGATACAAATTAACCCATAGGAAACAGATTTAGAGCGATTGGTGATCTTATCACTAAAAGTAATTTCTTTCAGATAACCAATTGTCATAGAAGAAGCAGTATTAGTTAAATTACAGTAGAAATAAGTTGCTTTTGAAATTTATATAAAAAAATGGAAATATTTTTTTAAAAAATAACGGTTTCTAAACAAGTACAAACACACGAATGTTATTAGCACATTCACACATGCCGATGTGTGCGTTTCACATTTTTTTTATACACGCACTGATATTAAAATTTCGTATTAGACGAGCGCATAGCAACTAGATAGGTATTTGTAAAAAGCTGGTTTTAAAATAACATCCGAACGAACAGGTTGGGTGTAGGCCTCCAATATGTTATAGGCAATACGTTATAGGTATATTTTCATGTGAAATTATTTAAAAGTTACACGAAAACGTGGCGTTTAATAAGCAGCGTACACTATTCCGAATAATTTTAGTTCAAACGTCAGTCAATTTCCTTTGTACGGTTTGCAATATAATTTCACTATTCGATTTTTTTAATACAATTTGCTCTATATAAATATTTTCGCTAGCACCTATTGGAATTTTAAAAATAGATTGAACGAAAAATCGTTTAATATAAACTCGAAACTGGCAGTAATTATGCATTCATTGATGTATATATCGTAATAAAACAAGGAAATACAGATCATTTATAATGACATTAAATCGTATATTGTGACACGTGCCTGTATAAAATCTTAGCGAAATAGATAAAAAAGGTCATTGACTCATTCCGATAAATGAGGCAGTTTTTTCCTTTGGCCTTGAAAATTGAATAACAAATTTTAAAAAATCGCATTGATAGTAATATTTACCATGTATTGATAAGTGACACGAGTTGTAACGCATCGATTGCAGCCCATTGTAATGATGTTCAAATACATAATAAATCATTGGATCTATATTCAACATTCATTAAAGTGACAATCGATCAAAATATAGTACATACTTAAAAACATGGATGAGTTTATAGTGCCCATTGGTATTTAGTTTAGTAGTATTTTATTTATATTTACTTGATGAGTTAATTATTTTAGTTGCTCATTGAAGTTGTGCTACTATATAAGCTATAAAATATATCTGAATGATCTGCTTTTACTTGAAATATTGGAGGTGTGATTATACAATAAATAGAATGTAAATGATTCGAAATCCCAATTCCAAAATAATGTTACGCTACGTTGTGTGCAAAAAAACGAACATGACAAACATAAAAAACAATAACATCCTTATTCCAAAGCATGGGAAGGGAAATAGACAATCTAGCAGTCTCGTAGTCATGGCGATTCAATTGATTTTGTGAATCCTGCAACATAAAATGTGCCGCCCTGTTAAAATACATTTTACAGTGCGTAATAAAGTGTGCACGCACGCATCAGGTAATAGGGGTTCTAAATTCAACTTCGATGATAATTAACGTTCCCGTCACATCGAGTGTACGTGGGTTGTGTGACGGTCGCTGTAGACAGTGGGGTGGGCAGGGTGGCTGCTGCGGTGCGTGTGCCTGCCTACATAGAGCAACGAACATTTGGGCTGAAGTAATCCTCCTGTTTGTTAGTTTAATTTAAGGGGTATTCTGTATTTTAGACGTGATCGAGGTCTATCTGCGTATGGCAGACGAATTTTAAATTGCCTTTATACCAACCAACCAACAAAAGCTCGCTATCAATCAAATATGTGTGCAAATCTCCCAAAATCTCAGCCAATACAAATTTCAAAACACATTAGCTAATTATATGTACTAAAATATATTAAAGGTAAAATCCTGATTATTCCAGAAACAATAAATAAAAGTGAAATAATATATTAGGAAAACTTCTGCATCGTACCTTGTTACACGTAATGCACGCACCGGCGTAGCACCCCCGTTTCTCTTATCGACCGCCCGGCGCCACTGGGTTATGTGTGTCGCGAGGCCTCTCTCTTCCCCTAGCCTACCTACCTACCATCATGAAACAACCGTGATTCTTTTATTCTGCATTATATTATGTTATAGGTTTGATGATAAACAATCAAATGTATTAATTCAAACGTTTATCTATGAAGTTCAAAATGCATAATGCGCAGTACAGTTATGTCGTGACGAACGCAAGTTGAATATTTGATAAAGTTACATCCAAATTTTATGTTTTATTCCTTGTATTAGATTATACAGTACATAAAGTAGGTACATATTATTAAATGACTTTTTGTTGTTGTAGGAATTAATTAATATTTGATAGTTATATATACGGTTTTATAATTTTAATAGGTAATAATAGTTAGTCTTGGTAAATCAAGGTAGTATTTCGCGGCTGACTACGCGTCAGTGGGGTCGGGTGGCTTAGGGTGTCGGTTGCCGCACGGAGGGCCGGGAGTGTGAGGCCTCCCTGTCGGCCTATACTCAAATGCATTATACCTAAAACAAAGTCAATCTACCCTCCACCCGGGGGCCAAATATATTTGTGTCGGTGTGCATGTTCACTTTCGCTAATATTGCCACCCCTTTTAGCGAAAGGGTTAGACAATATGCATATTTGATGTATTGTAAGTATTTCATCCCTGGTATCGGCATAATCAGTTTACCGTATTTAATGTAGAGGTAAATTTTGGGGTGCTTTGAAGTTTGGGAGCCTTACTTAAATTGAATTATAATCATGGAAGTAATATGTTATTTTTAACTGTTCTTTTTATTGTCTGATTTGTATTATGACGTCATGATTATTAAGGACGTGATAATATGATTGGATAAGGGTCGTCGTAACGTTAACGAATATATTTATGTTTAGAATTTTATCTTGAATTGTAATAGTCTTTGTCCATGAGTCTCTTGGTTGCTTTATTATCAGTATTTTCTATCACAATAGATAATGTTCTCTTATCACAGACGGGAATGCAACACCGTTGTTTGATACCGAAATACTATATTTATCATGTCTGATCCGAGGTTACAATTTCGGAATATTTTTGGTACTCATTGTGAGATAATAGCATCGGTTTACGCACTCCCACAGCGCACTCCTAATAATTTGTTTGTACAGTCAATAGATATAGGTAAAGTTCTAGTGACGTATTCGTAGACTCTCGCTTTCGTTTCCTCCTCACGTACCGCGATACGGTTCACCTAGTTTTCAGGACGCCGCAAACGTACCCCCACTCCGTGCAAGATTGATTTTCTCTTACGTATTTCGTTCACTTGCACTTTCAGCCTGCAGGGGTGGCTATACGCTTTCTCTTTCTCTTGGCGGCTTTTCGTTTTCACCCGACCTTGAAAGTTGGGCGGCGAACACAGACGAACGGATCACAGGGATGCGCCCGCTTTTACACGCGTGTGCGTAGGGCGGGCGGTGTGGGGTTAGTCGGCGCTCCCCCCTCAGCCTCCCTACGATTTGCGATGTTGTTTTCACTTGCATCCGGGCGAGCTCGTTCCGCTGTGCCTGTTCGTCCTATAATACGATCGTTGAGGCTCACTTTTCAATTTACCTCTTTTGGGATATACTTCTCATTGGAAATTAAGTGTTTTTTTTTTCTTTCTATAATTTCTTTCTATATTTTAATTTACTATATTTAAAACGACTTTTTTTTAAATTGAATTAAATCGATTGTTATGTTCTTAATTTGAAATTAATCAAAAAAATTGTTTATAATAACATAAACTGTGCTCCGTACTGTAACAAATATTAAATATATCAATAATTACCATCGTAGTCACAAAGGACCAGTTGTTGGTAGCCCTCCTGCCATATAACGCCCTATTTTATAAACGCTGACCTATTTTTGTCGCGGCAATGCAATCGGGCCAGTTTAAAATACTGTATGTCGGCGCCAACGAGCGAGTACACGTAGATAAGGCATTAGTAGGTCCCATAACCAGGCCAATGTCAGTTAACATTTGGGTATAGTATAATTTATAACAATAAGCGTTTAATAACAGCGTTTATTATTGACGTTTAATAATAGGCGTGTTAAAAATATTATTTTAATAAAATTCATGAGATATAGGTACATAATAATACCTTTTCCGTTGTTGCGTTTTCGTAATGGAACAAAGTCATGTGATGGTTTGTGTTTTATTTGAACTCGGTGCGCTTAACTTAGCACAGTTCATTGGCTGAATAAAAACGGAAGTTTTCTTTATCTAAGGTAATAATAATAAAACTGTGTCTGTGCTGTCACGTTTTTGTTGTAAGATATGAGTCCAATAAAAACATTAAACATGAAAATATGCCGTTTATTCCACGTTCTTTATTCATGCGATACTGAAAAAAATTCAATATAAAAGGTATAGTAAAAAATCGCTATCGCTTATAAAATGTGCTGCACGTCTGCTGTGTTGCAAGAGCAGTGCGTCCGCACCACGCCTCAATGTCGCCGCATACTTATTTCCTCGTTACGCCCGCCTATGCGTGTGCGCAGCGATTTATACAAATTTGTCCCTCCTACTAATAAAATTAACACTATTATGAGACTTTATGCTTTATTAGTACTTTTCCTATTGTAGACAACATTATTTGGGCTGTGTGTGTGTTTTCGTCATTTGATTTTATTATTATAATTATTTGTTAAGTTTTATGCTGTAGCATTGCGCGTACGCAGAAATGTTGTAAAATAATGGATTAGGTATACAGTAATTGTAATAAAGCGATATAAGAACTAAACAAAACACGGAACATGGAAAAATATTGTCCAAAACCTGTTAGGATATTTTTTCTAATAAATTTTCGTAAGAATGGCGTAATAGTGATGTTAAACGAATGCATTAGTAATACGCGACCTTGAGTCAGTTTTTACATCGGCTTCGTCGTAACTACATGCAAATGTTGAATTTGTTCAGTTTACTTCCTTGTTCGATAACAACGGTGCAATTTACACCCACTAAAAATAAAAATCCACTTGTTAAAATATCATTGTATTGTATTCATATTATTATGAATATATTATATGTATTTGTTTAATATGTAAGATTTGCAAAAGTTATAATAATAAGTAAAGGATAGACAAGTAGTCGAAAATCCTCTCGCTGTAATGTTTGACCTGAACTTGGAGAGTCAAGCGGTCGTTGGTCTACCATTTCAAAAGGAAAACAAACCTAATTATCGCATAATCTGATCGACTTATATGAAACTAATAAATTATATATAATAGTATATGTTATATATATTAGATATATAGATATACATAAGGGCTACGAAACTAGAACTAGATATCAGGAATTATAGTCTATGATAAGAGGTTTTATCAGATATTTTTTTTGTTGTTGTAAAAGCAAGAAGGCTTTTATAGAATTTAATTTCACTCAGAGGAAGGATACTAGATTTGAAATAACTACATAATATTAGAGAATTAATTTTGATATAAGGAAATAATAAAAATATATTTTGTTTTATTTCAGAATATGTTATATATACCTATATACTATTTTACATATATTTTTTGTAACTTATTATCGCTGATAAAATTATGATGGGCGGGCTCTCTGCTCGTGCATAAAACAAATAGTGTATTTTAGCTGATAGTAATATTTGAGGCGCCAAAGGTTTTAATATGATCATTGTCATTGATAAAAGATAAGATTTTTTTTAACTTTTGCTGCTACTCGTGTAAGTCATATCTGTCTGATTAGTTCGTCTGTTATTAGTACGTTTTATCTGAGATACTTTTTCATGCAGTCTTATATAATATTTTAATTCTTTAAGTTTAACTGCTTTTACAAAACTTATTAACTAAAATTCAATTAAAGAAGTCAGTAATGCATAGGAAAACCTAAACAATTACAGTACATAGCAAGACTAGCTTCTTTATTTTTATATTGATTGCATCGCTTAAGAAGAATATTAATTAAGCTTAATAGCTTATAGCTTAATAATTTATGGATTAATTTTTTAATAAATACACAATGAACATAAAATAAAATAGTTTATTGATAGAACTTTTTGTACATAAAATAGCAAGGGCTCCTGTACTAGGTTCGGAAACCTGTAAAATAAAACGATAATGTACTTTACGTAATAGGTATTTATAAGTATATTTTCAATCAGATTTGTATCGAATTTGAAACGGTTCGATTCTTGAAAACGTCAAGAATCGTCGTAGTAATAAAAGCATGTAAAAGTGTCAAGTTAAAAGTTTTCATTTATAGAAATCATCTCCATAGATTTATATTTAGCCATTGTTTATTTTATTTATAAGTTTTGTCTAAACATAGCTACATGACTTCACAAGTTTTTTTATTGTTTTTTTTTTTGTCGTATTGAGATAATAAACAATTAACGCGTTCAAATACCTTGCTCTGGACTCTTCACCATCTGCTATTCTCCCTGATACTCTTGCCGTAATCTCTAATATTTATGACTACAACTTTTTGAGGAATTTTAATTTAAAAATGGAATTGAAACTATAAATCACAAAATTGGAATATAAACATATATATTTAAATTGTTATAGTTTATATGTATAATAAAATGTAGCATTTTAAAAATAATCAATTTGTGCGTTGGTGGGGAGCGTGACCTAATAATAAACAGTGACGTTTCATTTTTTTTTTATCTGCAGATTACAAATGAAAACTATAAGAGTTTTTGCAATTGACACGTGCAAGTGATAGCCAATTTTGCGAGTAATTTGGACGTATACAAGCGGGGTCACAATAATATTGTGCGTATTTACCAAAAGATATATTATCAGCGTATATTAGGAAAATTATATTATCAATTAAAAGTCAATTTACGCGTCTTTGTCATCTCTTCCTCGAGATTTCTCAATATTCGCCATAATGGGTTAAAAACATTGCACTTATATTGTATAATAATGTGCGTCGTTTAGTGCCGCGTTACTCAAGGTTACGCTTATTTTGTTCCGACTACTCGATGCGCAAGTCTGACGTAATCTGTACCTATGCAGGAGGCCCTAATTCTTACACTTCATTTAAGGTTCATAATTTGGGTTACAATAGTCATTAGTATAATAAATAATTAATGCAAAATCTGATCTAATATATTACAATTGAATTACTGAGTAAAAACAAAATAAAACGATATTTATTTATATATGAACTTCGATATCAAAAAGATAACAATTCGTTGCGATTTTCATCAGAATAGGGCTATTATTATCGAAGCACGCCAACGCAAGCCTTCATCAGAGCCGCCGAGCTTTTCCTGTCATAACATTTTATTTAGAGTTATGAAGTAGCTTCATCTTAGAAACAGGAGATGTCACGGGAAATATTCAATGAAATTTAAAAGTACCTACATTTTATTTGTTTGCAAATAATCTTCCTGTCTTCAAATCTGATATTAAGTTTTTTTAGACGATATTCACATGGTTTTGTATCTATGCTACTTTATACATAATAAACGGATTTGTTCTTTTATTCAACTTTGTATTTATTACTTCTGACAATTATTTATTATCGAAATACATTGTTTTAACACAACACTTGTATAGTATGGTTAAGAGAAGCATTGTGTGTGAATAAAAGTAACAATGATTAGAATGATTTTGTTGTGGCGTTCGCGGAACTGTTCCTTATTGCATTGGCCTTGTAATTTTTGTGTACTTTTTCTATTGAGTGCCACTCGAGCACGTGCCTCGTGTTTAATCGGAATTTTGGCCTATAACGTTCTATTGTTTTGTTTATGTGTGTACTATGTAATGTGCTGAGTTATGTTGGCATTGTTTCTCCTTATTAATTATTATGTTGTTAATTTTCAGGTCGGCAGTTTAAAGCGCATAAGGTGATTTTAGCCGCGTGCAGCAAACATTTTCAAGAACTCTTTGACTCAGCACCGCCGAGCCATGCCGGTGCTTGTTACGTCATTCTGGAGGCTACCTCCGCTGAGAATATGCAGGCCCTTCTCGAATTTATGTACAAGGGAGAGGTGCATGTTAGCCAAGATGCCCTCTCAAGTTTCCTTAAGAGTGGAGAAAATTTGCAGGTAATTTATATGGAAATTTTAGTATTCGTCTGTATTGGATTAATATAGAAATAAACTTCGCTGAGAGAAAGTGTCTCTTCAACGCCATTTCTTTCTTCTTGATCAGGTCAAAGGTTTATCGATGGAGATGTCGCAAGATGCGTGGGTGAAACAACAAACACAACAACCAGGAGATCGTCACCAAGCTCGCATTAAGACCAGTCCAGTTAGCGGATCAGGAAATTGTGATACACAGGTATGTAGTTATATTGTGGTGTTATTTTTGATATATTTCATAAACGTGATACTTTATTAGTGCTTATAGATCTAAAACTTAACTTTATATTGCAATTGTTTGTTTTAAGGAATCTGCCCCACCACAGTCACACACGGCTACGTTCGCGCCTATTTTGCCGCAATATGCTTTACCGATGCACAGTGGGAGCGGTGGGATGAGTCGGTATGCCCCTCCGGCTCATCTACCGTTACATGCATCGACCCATCGCCGACCCGTGCCTCCGAAACCATCGCCATCACAAAGCCCTCATGCCAGAAATTATAGGTGATTATATTTTATTTATATTTATTATTTTTAGATCACGAAGTTGTTAAATGTGTGATTATGCATTACAGACAAAGTTCGTCGTCGTCGCACTGCGGCAGCGTGGCCGACGAGCCGGACACGCGGTCGTCGCCGGGAGCGGGACAGCGATACGAAGACAACCAGCCAGAATGTACGTCCACCCTAGGGTCAGGAGCCAAGAACAATGGTTATGAACGCAGCACATCGGCTAATGACGACATGATTGAGAGATTACCCAACGATCAAGGAGCAGAAGGTAAACTCCTGCCTCGTTAGGTGTTGCCTAACGGTGAAGCTGTCGACGGGGACATCGGATGCGGCCGGCGGCTTTTGATCATATCTCTCTCTCATAGTGGTCTTTAATTTCGGTTGTTTGAGCTGTTCTTTGGATTGTTTAGAATAAAATGTGCAGTTCATCAATTGAATGAAAATTTCCACTGTAGTTTGTATTTAAGATTAAGGGTAAAATTGACGAAAGGATGATAACAGGGGTAAAGTTTTCAGTTCTTTTGTCAGTGTTGCCCTTAGCTTGATGTCTTGTGCATGCGCATATTTTAATTTGCTGAAATTATAGCTCAAATCGTGGATTTTATTTTTCTTACTATTTCTTACTTAATTATATAAAAAAACTCAAGTTTAAATCGAATAATAATTTTATTATATGATAAATATCCATCGATTTCTGTTATAAATTTCTTTTCAAAATATGTATATAATAAATTAATTATATCTGCATTACAGATTTACGAGTGAAAAATGAAAATGATTACCACCAGACTGGGGGATTCAACAATTCCCCACCCCCGACGGCTCCGATACCAACAACTAATTTTCACGACAAACCTATCGCGACTTCACCGACCCCGGCGAAACCCGGTCCTGAAATCTGGCCCACGAAATTAATAACAAGCAAATCTGGAGGAATAGCGACAGCTGATGGTAAATTATATTTTCTAATAATCGTAGTGACATTGACATTAACGCGATTTAATGATGCGATTATAATTAATTTTTCAGGTAAAAAACTGAAATGTCCATACTGCGAGAGATTATACGGCTACGAGACTAACCTGCGCGCGCACATTCGTCAGCGGCACCAGGGCATCCGAGTGCCCTGTCCGCACTGTTCGCGCACCTTCACCCGCAACAACACCGTGCGCAGACACATCGCGCGCGAACACAGGCACCACGCCGCTCTGCCACAGCCCAGCCTGCCCAATCACACGCAGTAATTACAGCATCAGACGTAAGATAATACATGCACATACACCCATCTTAGGAACAGAATCAAGGTTTTTAATGACCCTACGACCCTAGAGGGTGTCGGAATGAAAAGGTCTGGAAACAAATGGTGTATTTAAAAATGTATTACTATTTCAAGTTACACCTTTTATTACTGATCTTCATTTTCCTTTGCTACTAAGATATCGTTGCCACCAATGCATTTTAGCAATCGCCTCGATCAGGGTTCTAATCGTGTCATGGTATAATAAATAACAATTATTTTGATAAAATAGCGCATTAATTGAAAATAGTTGAAATATAAACAAACACTGGTGGTAACAATGTCGGTTGAAGCTTGAAAACTTTATTTTGTTTAGTGCATTCGCATAGAACGTCATTGTTGCACGAATATTCTTCAGGTTCATTTTACATTGTTATAGTTGAGACGGCAATTTGAAGGATATTAATGCAATCGTAATCATGGTTATCTTACGTCGTAACAAACGAGCTTTATACTCTTCCAAGGTTTCTGTCTTCGGATCTAACGTGAACCGTTGACCCGAAGACAGAGGCTCGTAACCAAACTACCTCTATTCCAGTGCGTGCTTTCACGCCGCCTATCTTTTTATTATCATTAAACAAATAATATAATGTTACCTCGTTGAAAATTATCTACCTCAAATTGATCTTAAGACTCTTTTTTATTATAATACAATGTGACTGTTACTTAAAGTGTGTGACTTGGAATGGTTGCTCTGTCTTTTGTTTTACGTTTCTGTTTGCGATGTTCAAAACGTCGCGCGCGGTCGCCTCCTGCTCGACCCGATTGTATTTTTATATCAGTAAAAGGTATTTGTAAGATATTTATAGGTGTTTAACGTCTTTTACTATAATATGCACTTCGGATCGGGATCGAGTTGGAGGCCACCGACAGAAATACAATACAATTTTTAATGTTAATTTATACCATAGTTTTTGGTTCCAAACCGTTTTATTGATAAGGGTTGCCCAGTGGACTGTGAGGTTTAAAGTTACCTGATTGGATTTATTGAAGGATGGACTATGATGGAAGCACATATACTAATACACATCAGACGAGATCTACCCGCAATTCTGCCCACACTTTATAAAGTCATAATTACGTGTCGATGTTATGTATAAGTTACACTCGTGTGGAAAAGTAATTAAATGTTTTAGGTCTTTGTAGATGCAAGTGTGGATAGAATCGTCTGGAATGATACTCGTCTGTACGTCGAGGCTGACGGTTAGAGGCTTAATTGTATATATTAGGAGAATATTAAGTGAAGTCTCGGCCTAGGTCTAGACACGATGACGACTGTGGCAAAATCTATTCAGGATTAGCATATACGTTTAGTCATTGTCCGATTACAAATTTCACATTCAGGTCCAATTGTGATATATTTTTTTAAACTTAAATCAGATTTCACATAGAGTTTGCCACTAAATGTTTGTGCACGGAATGTGAGTAAAACGTGTCGGTTACAGAGCAGTTGCGATGCAGGAATGGATTGTGTTTGTACAAAGTACAAGAAACCCTAAATAAGTAGCTAGGTAAATGTACAAGTATGAATGAGTCGATGCGTGATTGCGGTTACACACAGGTCATTTTGTTCGTCGTTAATTCTGTTCGCATAACACGGATGTTAGCATTGAGACCTAATAATATATGTTACAAGGAGATGGGATCGATCTTAACATTCCGTTATTTTATATTTCTTGTTTTATAGCATTTAGGTGAAGGCCACTGTAGGTACATATTAAAACTAGTCATTCAAGTGCAACCAGGCGGGAGTGTTAATTTTATTTAATGTTTAATTCGGATGTCGATGCGTATTGTAGTATATTTTGAGGCGCATCGACGTTCATTCGAGAGTGGCTGCTGAACGTGGGGCGACAGGGCTGTACCAGTGAGGTAGTAGTCGCTCCTGTTTTGTGTTTTTGTTTTATGAGGCGTTCTGACGTTGCTGGTGGGTACCTCTTTTCAAGTTTACTTATAATGGATCTGTATTTGTTGATCTCGCCCGTAATGGGAGATTATGGGCTGGTTCCTTTTATTTCGTGGTTACTTGGTTTAATTACAACAATCAAGTATCGACTGTTGGCTAAGCTCCTACGATACGATATGCTGCTGTGGGAACTGATGCTTGTTTCGATTTGAAAAGAGGCGCCCTTTAGAGTCTGTCGATACCTTTCGATCATGTTTTAGTAATGCAATTCCAATGTGCCATATTTGAGGAGGCTACACATGTTTTTTACAATACACTGCATTTACAATAATCTTTATTATGTATATTATAATACAATAACAATAAGGCTGTAATATTCTAAATAGATAGTTAACTGTTCTGTGTATCTCCTGAAATATGTGCAGGCATTCTATTGGATTTTCGGAATTAATAGATTGTGATCGTTAAACGGATGGACAGTGCCAAAAATCCTCATTAAGTTCGAAGCTCACAGTGTAGTATTTATTTATGTTGTTGTTTTTTTTTACATTTGCGAGTGTGGATGTAGCGACTGTGTGTTATATTCCTGATATTTAGGAATACGTTGCATTCATATTTATTTATAAATTAGGCTACAGATATATTTATGAGACGCCTTACAAAGACTCAGTGCACGTCATAGAATGGTGTTTTAGCTATTCGTCGATGTGCGAAAGAAATATTTTTACACACCTATCTACTTGTTAACTTATATTGAAATATTTTATACACTATATTGTTCATGACAGTTAAAGAGATAGATATATATATTATATATTTTTATTTAATATATACATTAGTTGATTCAGATTTTAAGCATACCTATAGTACAAATATTATAATTATTATATATTTTATTGAACGTTGATAGAGATGTGTTTTATGATATTTTGTTCATGAATATTATTTGACAAATTGTTATTGATTTCTGTCATGTTTAATGAGGTAATGGAAGAGCACGTTTAATGAGTAAAGAGTTCACAGGCTAGCTGACTGCAGAGTGAACGGTTGGACTATCTACGATTGGGTTTGGGAGTCTGTGGCCTCTTAGGAGTTTGGTTTGACGACCTTCAAATTATTATTATTATTTTAAAAACCATTTATGAGAAATTCGTTTAAAATTTATAATTGGTTTTATTGTTAAAATTACTTTTCGAAATAGTGTTGTTTTGGATTATTCGCGATATATTCGTTGTGAACGCATACACTATTTCAGTTTAATTTTTTTTTGTATATGTTAAAATTTAATTTTTTTTTCTTGCATGTGAATTAAAAATTCATAGTTGTGAATTTTCTTTTTTTTTTTGACATATAATGTTTTGTGATACGTAAATATTGCATTAATGCATCACATTTTTTTTTAGCTTTTATTGGATTTTCTTTCTTTTAGTCGTAGGACGATCGATGGGTTTAGAGTTAAGCGTGTATGAACCAAACGGTGGTACAAGTTACAAAACATCGTGATCTGTCAACGTACAGATCATTAATGGAAATCAATAATTAAATTTGCTTTCGTCTAATTGTATTAATTGATTAAGGTACAAATTTTAGATTACACTACAATTTAATGTTTTTTTTTTGCACTTAGATGTTTTGAATGTTGAATGAGTATAGTCGTTGAAAGATATTACCAGTGTAAATTAAATTGTCGCTGTTTGTGAAGGAATATTATGCGATCAATTTTAATTTAGTTCTTTATAGGTATTCGATGTGATAGGTTTCACTTTAGTTGGTATATAGTTGCAATTTCCCAGTGAAAACTCCTGTGGCGGCTTCCCAGTGCATGTCTTATGTCAATGGCAATGGTTTTTAAGTCACAGCAATGTCCTTTTCGAATTGTTTTTAAAAATATTATTTCTTTGCCACTTTACCCATTTCCTGTTATCAACTGTCCTATATTAAGTCTTACTTTCTAGTGAATTCATTTCGAATTATTACAGATTTTACGAATTAAATCAGATATATTTTTGTTGTATTTAAAAAAAAACCATTGCTTTTTGTAATTTTGCATTTTTTAAAATAATAGTCTGTGTTAATATTTAGTCGGAAGTTTCGCGGGATCGAAACGTTGAATTTTCTTTATACTTTAATTTTTTCCGGCTCCTTTTGCGTTTTTTTTTTAAATTTAAGTTAATTTTTTAAGTTTTTTTTGTTACTTTTAAGTTCAATTCACGAAATTTTGTCGTGATGGTAAAGCCAAAGATTATTACGGGTATGGTGACCCTCTGCCGTCACACGGGCCTTGCAGTGTTCTCACATTTGCACCAATCTGTTATTATTATTGTTTTTTCTTTTAATTTAAATCATTGTTATGGAGTCTGACAACATGGTGGATGTGGGCTCACTGCGCGGCCGATCTAGTGAATAAGATAATCTACCTCGAGAAATTTAAGTTTAGCATATAAGTATTGTAATTAGAATTTTTATATGAAAATTAAAATAAAAATTTTAAAAGTTTTAGCACGTAAGTAAGTAAACAATTAATGATTATGTTAAAAAGTACAAATTTTAACATACTACCTCAGGATTCAATATCATAGTAAAGTAAATAAAGAAATACAGGAAGAAATATATGACTTACAATATTATTATTAATAATATTTTTCTAAGAGATTGATTAACATTTTGGTACGTTTTTTAAACTATTTATACGGAGTAGGTGATAATGCTCAGAAAACGATCATTGACATAATAAACTTTGGGCCCGCTGTCCACTAAGGCGTGTCTTCGTCGTGATTTGCGCCTCCGTGAATGGTGGGTCTTAATTTGAATCTCTGTAAGGTAGTGTTATTAAGCGTCGACTCAAGGTCTGAAATGTTTGTGCGCACGGTTGAGAGCTGAGTTGATATTTTTACCATTGTTAGTATATAAGTGTTGTTTAGAATAATGTAATTAATCTCATGATATTCTACCTCGGATTGTAGAGGATTACCACACTTAGAGGCTCGCCACAGGGGTCTGTTCACGTAATCTAAATGTACCTTTAAAACTCTAGAATATTCTGGAGTCTAAATACTTTTTTTTTCGGTTACTTTTTATGTTACATAGATGTTACCTATGTTTTAAGTTGGAGAAGAAAATTGAGAAATATTGTTTGTTAGGTTTCTGAAAATTAAAAATGTAACAAAATTTTATTTTTTATTTTATTTTACTTTTTGTTTCCTTTTGTTTTTCCTTTTCGTTTTTGTTTTTTTTTTGTTACGCTTATGTTTTTGCTTTTTTATCTCAACAAGTTACACCCGTCCAAAGTATTTTAATCTTTATATTAATCATTTAGAAGTTAAATTTAATATAGTTGCACTTCTGTATTCGAGCGGGTGTTTTGTAAGCATTAGGTGTTTTTTTGTTTGTGTTGGATGTTGAGAGTGCACTAAGCGTTAATGCATGAAAAAATCGCGTGAATCTTGTCTCTGATTCATTTCTACGAATTTTGATAAATATTAACATTTGATGTTTTCTTGCATTTAATGTGACGTAAGTATAATTAATTGTCTAATATGTGCTCACTTTCTAATTAGAATAGTCGCAAATTGACAGCAAATCCGCTAAACTCATTCCAAACTTTGTGTATTATTAATTTGTCATGAGAACGCATAAATTAATTATAATTTAGTATTAATTAATCATCGGCATTTGCATGAGAATATTTGTGTATATATTTTATCTTTTAAATTAATTAAATGTGGGTGTTTTAAATTTATTCATATTAAAATTAATTTCTGTTGAAGTAAGTCTCGGTGTAACTAAGTTTTCGATGTGAAATTTATGTGTAAGTGTACACAAATTTAATTATAATTGTTGTAATAAAATATTATTAAAAAAAACAACGAGAAAAAAAAATTTACGTATAATATAACATTAACAAGAGTACAAATTCAGAAGTCTAAAATGTATTGCCAGTACAAATTAAGTAAATGTACTTATATATTTATTATATTGTAGTCGTTTTATAAGTGTTGCCAAAAGGTGTATTTTTGGATCATCACATTTAGTGTGTAAGTAACAAATTGAATGTATAATGAATGTACCAGCCCGCGGAATGTGGTGGCCGGAAGAGTTTCGATCACGGCTTTTATGTATTGGCATTATTTTCTATAGTAACAGCGAAATTGGGAGGAGGTTACGTGCGAAGTTAACATCGGGTAAATGGGTAAAGAGAGGTGTAGTGTAATGGTAGGGGCTCGATCTTTGTACATTGTGTGAACCAGGCTGGTTGTAAAACTAAGGATCGTATTCACATTTGTCTGTCCAGATATAATGTCTAATAGGGGAACATCGGATGTGTACGGGGTCGGTGGAGAATTGCGTGTAAATCATGCTGAAAGTCAATGTAAGTAGGTTTTTTGTACGTAGCAACATTATTAAGGTTTTAGTAAGAATTATTCGGTCATCGGTGGTCTGTGTTTGTAAAAGGGAAACGTGATTGTCTGTGATTTTAAGCGACTTTTTGATATGAAAATTATAATTCCTTAACAGTAAGAATAGCACTGTTTGTGATTTTACATTAGTATCTTTTCGTTTTTGATTGGTTCCCTGATTTTTGTATAATAAGTTGTAGTTCGTAATCGTAGTGATGGAGTAGTGAATGGGGCTGGTTGGTACTAGGAATCGTTTAGAAAAGATTCGCACGTAGAGATGGTTGTCTCGCGAGATTTCTCAAGTTTGGTATCCGCAAACAAATCTCGATTGTGTTGTACGTATCTAATTTAAAACAATTTTATTTAGGAAATACCTTGTTTACTTATAAAGAAATTATTTCGAAGCAATTTTCGTTAGTCTTGTGACGATTGTAGTGTCGTTGTTACGTTTTGCTTTGATAAACTATTGTAAATGTAATTTTATGTTGTGTTTTAACTTTAGTACATAATGACAGTACATAACGCTTGTCGACAAACTCTTGTACCTTCTGAATTAGAATAGAATAATTGGATGACATAATATGTTCCTTTGTGGAATTCTGAAAATAAAAATTGTTGCTAAATATAACTGTTCGTTATTTATTTATTCTCCTTAGTTAAGGTCTTAGGATCCCTCTTAATTAAATATACAAATACCAACTGAATGATTAACACAAAAACAAGTACAAGTGACATTTAAATATCAATATTCGTAGTTTAATCTGTACTAACTAGTACTTATTATTGTCGAATCCCTAAAAGTTAAGAAAAAACTGGTTTTGTTTTTGTGCGTAATAGTAACTAGTTTTGCCTTTAAAAACATTTAGGCGTTCATTGTTTCATACCTATTCTTTTTCTATATATTTTTTATATAATAAAGGTCAATAATAATAAAACAAACTGTTTATGAAATCTGTTTATGGGATTTTATTTACAATTTTGGTAATTAGAAGTATTTACATAATATGATATTGTGAACACTATTGTGGTACAGTTATCGCTATTCCACATTTACCAGTAGGAGTATGCAGATGGAGCGTAATAGCCTGCGCGTGCGGCGTATAAAGCGGGGGCTGATGCGTAGTAGGTAGGAGCAGCAACAGTACGTGCTGCAACTACAGTTGGGGCAGCGATAGTGCGGGCAGCAACGACTGCTGGAGCGGCAACAGCGGGCGCAGCATACACTGAAGGAGCAACAGCGGAAGTTGTGTACACAGATGGTGCAGCATAGGCACGTGCAGCAATAACTGGGGAAGATTCGACAATAGCTGGAGCGGCGATAGTGCGAGCTGCAATAACTGGGGAAGATTCTACAACAGCTGGAGCAGCGACAACAGGGGCGGCAGCAACAAGAGCGGGGTCTTTTCTCACGATAGCGTTGAACCCGTTCACATCATCAGCAGTGTAATCGACAGTGCGACGAGTGCCATCGGAGTCGAGCAGTGAGTACTGTCCAGCCACATTTCCTCCAACACGGGTTTCGACTTGGCTCTTGAAGTCGCCAGTGCTGGGGTCTGCAACATCGTACGCGAAGCTGGTGTAGTCAGCGTCTGTTCGCGCCAACGGCACTACTGAGCACTGGGCCAGGGCGACCGATAAGGCGAGCACTACGAACTGAAACAAAAAGACATTTAACACACAAACAATAATAATATTATCACTAAAAATAAACACTTCAAATATCAAAACTCTATTACACTTTGAAACTAAGTAACATTGAACATAAGTTACATCAGAAATTTAATCTCATAAATAATGTTTTCTATACAATAAATAGATCACCTTGATTGCCATCGCGAACGAGACTAGAGGTAACCCACTCAATGAATGAATACTGTGCTTTGGCATCACCAGCTTATATAGAAGCTCTGGTAAGGCGTGGTTGTAAACCCAATAATCTATTAACCATAATACAAGACTCTCAAATGGACAGCTCAGAAATGCAATCAACTTTTTTAAATCCTAAAGCTATTTTATAATAACGTCATTGTTTAAAAACGATAAAGAATTGCGGTTTTTTTGCAATATTTCCCAGTCATAGCGGGTTGTAAAGGTTATGCAAAATATGACAGGGTGAGAAATAAATCCGAGTTTTATCTATGATGGTAAAGTTCAGCTTGCAAATGGTCAGGCATAACGAAATGAGTCTACTCTGTTATCATAATAAACCGTCTTTTGCCAGCAAACATTGCATAGCCTCACTTAAAGAACAACACATCATCTGCATTTTAAAGATTTTGAAATAAAAGTTTTTTTTTTATTGCTATTTAAAAACGCATGGTCACCTCACAAAAGATATGTTAAGATCCGGACAACATGGTCAGTCGGTGATCTTTAGGAAAATGCTTATACTCGTACGTCAGTCAGCGTATTGAGATATATTACTATGATAATCTTTGTTCACACAAATTAGTCATAAATATAAAGGGTTACATTGTTTTGTACAAAGGCAAAGGTTATAGTAAGCTTATGTATTAATTAACTCTATTTAAAAAACAAATTGATCTATATATGATCCTCACTCCTAAAAAAAGTATTGAATATTTAAAAATGGAAACATTCCAATTATTTCGTCTTGATACTTCAACTTTATTAACAAAACAATCAATATCTTATAGATACTATAAACTGGGATATAACAATGTTATTTTACAGGAAACTTAATTTCTGCCTGATGTGCTAGAGTGCTGTCCATGAGCAGAGACGACTGTTACCACAGACATATGGCCGCATGCAACAGTCACCCTCACTATCTCGGCTTAAAATTGGTCTCTCGTTATCCCGGCTACTTTAAAATTGTTCCCGAAACGCGAATTTAAACAACATATACTACAAAAGTTCCAATATATAATATTAACTGAACGAACTTGCCAAAGATGTTAAAAATCATATTCAAATGTCTTTATTGCATGTCACCATTATAATAATTAAGATGTCATACAATTCAGTGTCAATGTGACACCCGATCAGAGCACACCAATATAATTAGGTATGTATACAATTTCAATTAATTAATTGAAAAATAATTACAAATAAAATAAAAAAATTAATTATTTAGTTTCATTTACTGTTTCGAATCATTGAAGTACTCATCAATTGAATAAAATCCTTAGAACGCTGTATAACTAATTAAGTAATATTGAGTGAAATGAAGATATATTAGTATGTAGGTATATTGTATATGTATGTATCTGCTTTTGAAGAGTAGCAACTTAGTAAGTAGCAAGGTTAAACAGATGGTTTATTGTAGGTGGATCTTTTAATGAGATCTCATTGACATTTAGTTCAGAACAGCACATTAACTGTCTAATTTACAATACGAATACGAGGAAGTAATGTAATGTAACATTTTTCATTTTTAGTTCTGATAGTAGTCGTTAGGAAAGCGATTTCTTTTTTTACATTTATTATAGTAGTAAGGTTGGGATAGCGTTACATTATAAAAAATATAAAAATTCAATATATACACTTTGTATGTACTTACAATGTATTATTTAAGGAAATCATATTACACATTTTTTTTAAATACAATATTATATGACCGCATTCCAGCTGAGATTGTTTTATGAAATAAAATATACCTATATGTGTTTTATAAGTAACAGGCTATTAGGATTGCATCAGTCACTATACCGTCCATTCTAAGGACATTGACTAAAATCCGCTCGATAACACTCGGGCGTAAGTAGAAAGGTTTAATGATGCAATAATTAAATAATATAAATTACCTATATATAAGTTAAAGTGGGATGTTGTGTGCCGGGTTTTGTTTTATGACTATAATTTTCTCAAAAATGCATATTGTTGTGATGTTAAACATTCTATTTGTCGCTTATTTTATTGCCGAAGATACTGTGATAACAGTTTTTTGTACTTCGCAATTTTTGAAATTGTTTTCAAAATTTGAATAAAAGTGTTAATTTAAAAATATATATATGATTTATCGCATGTAATACGTACTTAATATTTCATTATCCTTAAACTAACCTGGTTTTCAGCAATTATCTTGGATACTTGCTGAAAAAGAATTAACTAATTCAAAATACTTTTCACTAAATAACATTGCGTATATTTTGATCATTTTTAAGTCTACGTTTCAGGAGCTTAAATCATAGTTTCGGATATGGACTTTGGATTTGTACTTGAAAATGACGGGTTTAATAATTTAATTTTTGTTTTAACATAATGACCACTGATAATAATATACTCTATATCACATTATTAATAAATCGTGATGTTAAAACGAATTAAAAAAAATTAAATTCGCATTAGTTTTGTTGAAATGTCAAATTAATTCGTGTACTAGTTTCAAGGCTTCATATATCTGCTTTATTTGGGCATAAATACTAGATAACATAACTTGTTTAATGCGGAACATGATCGTGTTTAATTGAGTTATCACTTAATGTAATTTACCATAAAAATTAGGACTTGCTTGATTATTTGTTAATGCTGTTTCAACAAAAAATAATTTGCATAAATACGTATTGAAGTCTTAGGCGTATTTAGAAATTACGCTAATGATCTGGACTTGAAACGGGATTTTAGTGGAATGTTAAAATAGAATCGCACTTGAGCATTGGATCACTTTTTTGTTCGTTCAATGTGGTGATTATAGTTCTAATTACGCTTGAGCAGAGGCGGCTCGTCCTAAAGAGCGCTGGTGCAGTGCACTCCCACGAAAATTACAGAACTTAAATTACAGCGGCGTAGATATAGGTAATATAATATACTATTGTATAGGCATAGTAGAATAGAATGAATGTAATGTAAGGATAGTATGTATTATGAAGAAATATAGATTACTGTAATTTTCGTGGGAGTGCACTGCATCAGCGCTCTTTAGGACGAGCCGCCTCTGCGCTTGAGTGTCCTTTTGGAATACCGGCATTCGACGTATATAAATTTAAGAAAATAAGCTTACTAAATAATAATAATAAATAATAATATATATCATTAATAGATATAAACTGTATGACTGTACAACGCAGAAATAAGTATTGTAGTAGGCATGTATATTTGTGTGGTACGTTATTACTTCTAAAATGGTATTGACAATAATTAGATTCATCAAAGGAAATATTAATATTAATTAAATTAGTCTTCCTTTTTGTGTTGAAATAATAAAACAAATGTGGTTCTGTAGTTCTTTTGTTTTAAGATTAATCACCGACGACTGTGATTAAGTGGGATGCCGAGTAAGTTACGGATTCGAACCCATATATTTTATACTTACATATATTAACATTTTAATAATTATATTATTCGTTATTTTTTATGTTATCTCAAAGTTTAAACATATTAGACACTAAATACGATAATTTTCATATTTACTAATAAAGTTATATACATATAAAAATTTTAAAAAATGCAATAATTGTTTATAATATATAATAATACTAGCTTTTGCCAGCGACTTCGCTCGCGTTAAGAAGTATTATTATTAATTAGGTATAGTTTTTGCGGCTTTATTTTTGTTTACCGTGTGTAAAAACGTCTTCATCATAGTATCTCCAATCTTTAATTTCAGTTCAATCAGTCGAAAATCTAAGAAGATTTATACAAACTTTCATCCCCTATTTTATCTCCTTAGGGGTGGAATTTATCAAAATGCTTTCTTAGGGGATGCCTACGTCATAGTAGCTTTATGCATGCAAAATCTCAGCCCGATCGGTTTAAAATTGACAAAGTTTCATACAAACTTTCATCCCCTATTTTATCTCCTTGGGGGTAGAATTGATCAAAATCCTTTCTTAGCATCCTACGTCATAACATCTACCTGCATGCCAAATTTCAGCCCGATCCGTCCAGTGCTTTGGGCTGTGCGTTGATAGATCACTAAGTCAGTCACCTTTGAGTTTTATATATATAGATTTCCCGCGGATCTCTAATTTTTGAGCTCTACTGCACTGATGATGATCATAAATATTTAAAATATTAAGCCTATGAATTTTATCAACAAATTAATCAGATATTTTTGCTTAATTATTGAAGTTTGTTACGATTAACACATTTTTTTGTTGTTAAGTTATAAAAATAATATAATTTTTTGAAAATTATTTGTTAAAATATTTTATTTCATATTTAAAAGGTTGTTTAATTTGAAGGCATTTTTATTTTTAAACTTATAGCATTACGTTTTATTTTATTTACTATGTATATTTCAGCTTATATTCAAATAATAAGTACTGAATTAGGCTTGTAATTATTAATAAATGTTTTTTTTAGGAATTTTTAATTGACTTATTGTGATTCTCCGAGACCACGGTTACTGGAAGACTTCCAAATGGTTTCAAATAATCAAAATAAACCCAACAGTAAGCGATATAATTTTTAAATTAATTCATCAATTTAATTTAATTAACATTTCAGACGTAAAAAACGTTCCAACGAATGAGTTTCACATTGACCCCTAAACGTACACGCAGTATTGCACATAATGGGCTATGCCAAGACAAAAACTATGTATATAAAGAACTTCATTAGTTTTTGTTACTTAGTTACAGTTTGAAATACTACGCAAAATGTTTATTAAGGTAACCCTTTATAATATAATACATTACATTATGTAGTAAAATCTCTATGATCAGTCTCAATCAATGTACATTTAGGAGACGAATATATACTGTTCAGATTGACCACTTGGTATACCAGTTTACTTCCAAGTTGATTCTAAAATGAAACTATTCATTTTAGAATCTGTTATTAACAGCCTACCTGCTTACCAAGTTTAAAATCTATTTAGTTTAAATGAACCAAGCGTTTACATAATTATTATATATTTACAGATTGCAACAATCGCATTACTTGTAGCAGCTACCAATGCAAGTGGAGGATACAGCAGTTTCTCTTATGGAGTATCAGATCCTCATACAGGAGATGTCAAAAACCAACATGAAACTCGTGTAGGTGGACACGTGAAAGGGCAGTACTCTCTTCTGGAATCTGATGGAACTCGTCGCATCGTGGATTATGCTGCTAACCCGCTTACTGGATTCAATGCTGTAGTTCGGAAAGATCCAGCTGTTGCCGTACATCCAACTCCATTAGCTTATGGTTACGCCGGTGGTTATGCTGGGGCTTATGCTAGTCCTATTGGTTATGCCAACAATTATGCTGGTTACGCCCATGCTCCCTTAAGCTACAGTGCTGCTCCTCTTACTCACGGTTTAGTTTCTCCTTTGACTTATGGCGGGTATGCAAATTCATTGTATGCTGGTTACTCCGCATATCCTGGTTATGCTGGCTACGGAGGCTATGGAGCTGGATATGGTGGTCTTGGCTATGGTGCATACTCACCTTTAGCTTATGGCTCCTATGCTGGATACCGTGGATGGTAACAAAGATTGAAACCTACATGACAAAGACTCTGGCAATAAGAGTTGAAAATATGTAATTATTATTAATATTAAGAAGCAAGTCAGTTTAATAAAATTAAACTTTAAAAAATATTTTTATTACTTATTTTTCTCCTGAATTTCACACATTTGTGACAATTTCGTTTATCATAATTTGAAAATAACAACAAAAATACGTAATATATATATTTTTAAGAATGTCTAAAATGATCATCACGTGGTAACACGAAGTAGTTTAACGTTATTAAATATATAATAATAATAATTTTACAAATTATTTAATCTCAAATATTTAGGTGAATACTTTAGTTTCATTATTGCCCTTGTTGGCCTAAATATTCTATGGTAATTTAATTTATATTGAGACAATGACTGTCAAGTTTAACACCTATTTTTGCGTTCTCAATTTGAATGAAAATTAATTCGAAAACTTAACTTATAAGCGAAAAACAATTGCTACAGAGACTGCGCTATTCCGGCCCAAAGAGTCGAATTTTCACCTGCATGGTTGATAGAATAGACCAGTGATTCTGAAACTTTTTTTTTGTTGCGGCACACTTTTAACTATTTCAAAATTAGGCAGCACACAAAGAAAAAGATAAGTTTAAAATATTTTAAATCATATTATTCAATAATATTAACATTATTATATATCTAAAAATATGTCGCGGCACAGTGGTTGGGAATCACTGGAATATATAATACTATTGTTCCCAAAACCCAATATGCAATGACACGCATGCCGACATATGTGAATATTTTCATACAATTTTATATTTTAAATAGATATTAATACCAGTTAAACGCAAATACATATATGTCTATTACGATCTGAATAAATAGTTTTTAATGTTAGCAGCATATGTCCTGGTCTTTGGTCCCACAGCTCCTTCTCATAAGAATGAAATGAAACGAAAATAATTTATTAGAATACGCACTAATATGATGCACACAATATAAATTTATTGTTAAGTTTATATATTAAGAAATAAACTGGAAGACATCTTATTTTATGTTTTTCTTTATTCCCAATAAATACTTGATTAGCGAACAAATCGTTTTGTTAAATAATTTATTAAACAAATCAATTCATAAACCTTCGCACTATGTTTATATTTGATTGACGAGTTTCTTGTGGTCTTCTTCTCGTTATACGTCTTTACGAAGCTATTGTAGAGTCTAACGATGAGCGTACCCCTTTAGTGCCTATGTTAATAAACTATTTTCATTTCATTTAATTTCATTTCACTTCACACCTTTATCCGCAGCCTGCAAACTCTGCGAATTACGTAAGTTGCAAAGAAAGTTTGTACACTCACTCATTACCTGCCAAATCCATGTCGCATACTTTGGTAGAAATTCAACAGATCTGAGCCTATTTTGCGAACTTATTTTGATAAATTTATGGTAAATATTAGATATTGCATTTCACATTAGCGCTCTGTCGCGATTTAAGCGATATTCGGTTCTTTTTGCGCGTATGTGTACCAAGAAAAAATCGGATGTATTATATAAAAGTGTAATATAATTAAAAAACAAAAGATTTTGAGGTTATGTTAATAGTGTAATATGTTTTTCACGCCGAGTACACACATCGACCCCCAAAATTACTAAATTGCACAAATCCAGATAATAACTTGGTATATAAGTAGCTGGATTTATTGTATTATCATCAGTTATAATCACACTGGACGGTGAAAACATATAAACGAAAAACTGAAAATGTTAAAGGTACGTTTCCATCTATTGATTAATTAATTATGCAGGTTTAATGTGAAATAATTCACAATTATTCTAAGGACCCTCTTTTTTTATTTATTACATTTGTATTTCATATTATAGGTTACAATTTGTGCGCTCCTCTTGGTAGCTGCTGCACACGCTGGTGGAGGCCACAGCAGTTTCTCCTACAGCGTCGCAGACCCTCACACCGGGGACGTGAAAGGTCAACATGAGACTCGTGTTGGAAATACCGTGAAAGGACAATATTCGCTTCTGGAATCGGATGGAACCCGCCGTATTGTGGACTATGCTGCTAATCCACACACTGGATTCAACGCTGTCGTGCGCAAAGACCCTGCTGTTTCCGTACACCCAACCCCATTGGCTCATGGATACGCCGGTGGTTATGCGGGAGCGTATGCCAGTCCACTTGGTTATGCTGCACATGCTTCTCCGCTAAATTACGCATACAGTCACGCAGCTCCTATCGCTCATGCTGGACTCGCTGCTCCTTTGGCGTACAGTGGCTATGCGACTCCATTAGCCAGATACTCACCAACTATAGCTCATGGTGGATACGCTGGATATGCGGGTTATGGTGGATATGCAGGACTTGGTGGTTATGCATACGGCGGCCTCGGTTATGGGGGACACTCACCGTCTTTGGTGTATGGCTCTTATGGTGGTTATGGCGGTTGGTAATAAAATATCGGTTGAATTAATTCTTGAACCTGGATTGGACTCGTACTATGGACTGTTGTAAAAATAAATATTTATTTATCATGTATATTAGTGTATCATTATTTTAATAACCATACAAACCCTAATTGTGGGCTTGAATGAAATGATTGAAATAACCTCATTAATTAATTCATTACTCATTAACTATGCAATATCAAACTGAATGCATTTACTAAAGACTCATAAAATACTACTAAATAATTATATTTATGAGGAGTAATAAAATTAGAATGAAATAAAATTCATAACTTAAATATAAAACATTTATTTTATGAGATAATCACAGTTCACAGAATTCGGAGTATTTTACCGTATTATAGTCATATTTAGTATTTAGAGTAGCCCAAATGTGAGGCATAGGCCAAAGGAGCGGCATGAGCGCCATAGTAACCACCATGCGCCAGGGGAGCTGCAGCATATGCGGTATGGGCCAGAGGAGTGGCATAAGCGCCATGGGCAAGAGGGGCAGCATAAGCCCCATGGGCAAGAGGGGCAGCATAAGCCCCATGGGCAAGAGGAGCAGCATAAGCTCCATGGGCCAGAGGAGCAGCATAAGCTCCATGTGCGAGGTGTCCAGCGTATGTGGTGTGTGCTACTGCAGCATGAGCAAGAGGTGCGGCGTATGCGGTATGAGCTAAAGGAGCGGCATATGCAGCATGGGCAAGGGGAGCGGCGACGGCATGTGCGATGGGCGCAGCATAAGCGGCATGGGCGACTGGGGCCACATGAGCTACGATGGTAGGGTCTTTGCGGACGACGGCGTTGAATCCAGAGTGAGGTCCAGCAGCGTAGTCGACAGTGCGGCGTGTGCCGTCAGATTCGAGGAGGGAGTATTGGCCTTGGACATGATCTCCATGACGGGTTTCGTGTTGGCTCTTGACGTCGCCGGTGTGGGGGTCGTGCACTCCATATGAGAAGCTGTTATAATCGGCTCCCAGGCCACTGGCTTGGGCCGCGACTACGAACAGGGCGAATACGGCGAACTGGAAAAGAATACAATTAACATATTAAACACTTTAGTATAAACAATATCTAAATTTTGTTAGAATTGAATTCGAAGCAGAAGCTGAGAATTTCATTTTTGAATGCTAAGTCAATTAATTTAAAGTCAAAATTAATTAGTGCATAAATGAATTCATAAGCTATATGGAATATCAAAGTTTTAATTAGAGAATTTAATTAGTTGCATTGTCGGCAGGAACTTGTTGAATTCTACAGTTGAGTCTCGTGATGTTCATAGAAGTATGCATTATATATGTAGATTAACTGAAGTTGAAATTTTAACATATATAAATATATATTATTTTGCATAATAATCACTTTATTTACTGATTTACCTTCACAACCATTTTAACACGAGTACTGTTGTCGTTCACGAAACTGTGAATACAACAATTTCAATTTGTGCGTTGTATTTATACAGATAGCTTTCTGCGATTATTCTGTTCCAATAGGAAGTAATGAGAATGAAACTTACTGTCTCTAGGTCGTGCACCAATATTTAAGAGATCAACGGCACATATCACTCTTCAAGGATTCCCGCGGTTTTTTGTACTCATTATTTTTAAAGTAAACATATTTTTGTATAGAAATAATATCAGAATACATTTTTAACATTAATACCAAATAGTCCGAGAGTCTCTTAATTGCTTCCTGTTTTATAAATGGGAAGTCGTAATTAAAATTTATTAGAAGACATCTTCATATACAAACTGGACGAAAATAAATTTATATAGTAGTTATTAACTTTCTAGAACGCAGACAAATTTATTTCCATGACTTTGAACTTATGCGTCAAAACTCAATATTTATTACTAAAAACAAAGCCTATATAAACCTCTGCGATTGCCTAACATTTGAGTTTTGTTATTTGATAAAATTAGTGCTCAAAAAACGTTATTTTTTTACTATTTAATTGTTGATTTAGGATTGGTGTGTACAGAGATATATCAGTCGTATAGCGCCTTAACTATATCTTGTTTAAAGGAGAGAGTTGTTGATCCAAAAATCCAAAATATTTTTAAAAAATCCAATCACTTATTCGATATCGGTTTAGCCAGAATAGTCTGCGTTTAACCGACATCCTGTCTGCAGTCTATACTTCCTCGCGTTATTTATGTAGATATAGGTTTCAATTTGTCCTAAAATTAACTGTTCAAGTAGATCATATACAATACACTTATAGTTTATAACTTTCATAACGGACTGGATAATGCACTGAATAAAGCTATACTCTGGCTAGAGTCATAACTGCTGTTTTTATACCTACATATAAATCAGCATGTAATAGTTACCTCTAATATGCTGACTTAGTAAGATGATGCTCTGTCGTGTTTGACAGTGTAAATTTTTCCTAATACCTACTTAATAAATATCAAAATGGTTCTACTGAACTGAACTGAAAGTAGGTCTTATTTATAAGATTAAATCTTTGTATATATATATGTGTGGCGGTCAATTCAACAAGCCGAAAATACTTATTTAAGAAGATTTGAGGTTTTTGACGTTTAGTCTGTCAGTGTCATCTTTCTTGTTTCTTCTTGTCTTTCTATTGACACAATGCATTGTGATAATGATATTTTTAAATCCATTTTAATCTACTTTATTATATCACACAAGTTCTCTAAAAGTGGTGACCCAACGACTTTCGAACAACGCAACCAGAAAATAACCTATTTGTGAAGTTATGAAGCTAACAGCAAATTTTGAGCTCGGTATATGTGGACATTCTAAGAGCCCTTGGTCGTCATCTAATATACAGTGATTACAGGGCGCTTAATGCCACTACAATGCCTAACAGATTCAGCTCTTCACAACATGGCCAATGAAAAGTATCAAAACACATATGAAGCGGAATCGGCAGTTAAGATCCTGTGCCTTGCAAATTTTCTCATGTATTTATGGATGTTGTTGGACCTCTTCCACCATCCAATCATTATACATGTTATTAAATATTATGAATCGCTTCACTAGCTGGCCAGAAGACTCTGCCACGGACATGGAAACCTTCGCTTTCAAACTTAGAGAACATGTTCGTGTGCTTAAGTCAGTTAATGCAAAACATCATTCAACTCAAAATGCTACTTTCTTTTATCCAGAACATCAAAACGTAGCATGCTTTTGTTCATCAAGAAAACATCATGTGTATTTGTGTATTTTCAAGACAGTAACAACATATCAATGGCCGCAGAATACGCTTTCCGGATATATATTTTTCTGAATTTACCGAGAGGGGAGTACTTGTGGCGGTCAATTCAACAAGCCGAAAATACTTATTTAAGAAGATTTGAGGTTTTGACGTTTAGTCTGTCAGTGTCATCTTTCTTGTTTCTTCTTGTCTTTTTATCGCCACAATGCATTGTGATAATTATATTTTTAAATCAATTAATCCGCAATATTATTTCACATAAGTTTCTCTAAATATGTATATATCCCTGATCATATAAATCTATGACATTACAGAAAGAGTCCTAGAAACATTTAGTACGCACTGAACGTCCAGTACAAACTTCAACACTGCAGTAATCGGAACTTAAAATATAATAGTTAAGTCATTTATGTGTTATTTTTAGGCGATTGTTGCGTATATATCGATATTATAATTATAGTCATTCATGGAATAAATATGAGTTTCGTCAAATGCTCGAATATAACAGTTATAAATAAATCTCGTCCTAGCCTACCAAACTATATTGTATGCTTTACAATCTCCCACCGGAAATTACTATTCATTCCATCTGGACTTATAATAAATTAATAAATATTAGAGATGCTCGCTTCACATTTGCATTTACTATTGAAATAAATGTACTGCATGTTTTAATATACGATTCTAGACAATTACGCTTATAATTATAATATAAACACGTGGTTGAAGGTATCATTCAAATTGGCTCGGGCCCAAATAAAATATAATTTATTTTATACAACATTCAAGGATAACTGGTGGTTACAAAAAATGCTACCGGCTTGACCGATAATAATTAGATGTATAAGACTGGAGCAATTTATTGTTGACTATAATTAAGGTACATTTGATCTTAGGTATCATGGCATGTGCCAATAAGTTGAGTTACTTGAATATTAAAATCTAAGTAATCGATATTCAAAGGGAAAGTAAACATCCCATCATAACACTGATAAAAATAAAAGTCATAAATTGGTTTTATAAATATATTTCTATGTTTGATCACATAATAACTTCACAATGTCATACCCAGCATGACTCGGTCGATATAATTTAGTTGCATATCTGTATAATTAACTTTAGTATTTAGAGTAGCCCAAATGTGAGGCATAGGCCAAGGGAGCGGCATGAGCGCCATAGTAACCACCATGCGCCAGGGGAGCTGCAGCATATGCGGTATGGGCCAGAGGAGTGGCATAAGCGCCATGGGCAAGAGGGGCAGCATAAGCTCCATGGGCAAGAGGAGCAGCATAAGCACCATGTGCGAGGTGTCCAGCGTATGTGGTGTGTGCTACTGCAGCATGAGCAAGAGGTGCGGCGTATGCGGTATGAGCCAAAGGAGCGGCATATGCACCATGGGCAAGGGGAGCAGCGACGGCGTGTGCGATGGGCGCAGCATAAGCGGCATGGGCGACTGGGGCCACATGAGCTACGATGGCAGGGTCTTTGCGGACGACGGCGTTGAATCCAGAGTGAGGTCCAGCAGCGTAGTCGACAGTGCGGCGTGTGCCGTCAGATTCGAGGAGGGAGTATTGGCCTTGGACATGATCTCCATGACGGGTTTCGTGTTGGCTCTTGACGTCGCCGGTGTGGGGGTCGTGCACTCCATATGAGAAGCTAGTGTAGTCGGCTCCCAGGCCACTGGCTTGGGCCGCGGCTACCAACAGTGCGAATACGGCGAACTGTGTATTAAAAAAATATTAATATTATTAAATAATCAATTTAATCAGACATATTTATTACGATCTGCTACATAAATACATATAACTTGGTTATTGTTTATACATGTTTCTTATTTAACCGATCACAATTTAATTTGTGTTTATTCCACATAAACAAAAGATTACCTTCACAACCATTTTGATACGTTAATTTTCGTTGTACAGTGAACTGCAACTGATCTCTCCTGATTTACGCTGGGTTTTTATATTATGTTTTTTTCTGTACTATTAATAGGAAGTAAAAGATATCTACATGCTCTAGGTCACAGCGAGTCAGATATTTAAGAGTTTAATTTCACAGCAGGACTTGACTGATGCGGAACTCGTGTTCGCTTTAATAATACCCAACAATTTTTTTATGCTAAATGCACTAAAATTATCTTTCTCTTAGAACTTTAAAAAATTTCATTAAATCTAATAACATTATAATATATTTATTTACAAAACATTAAAGGTTAACTGGCAGAAAATGCCTTAAGGCATTAAGTTCGCCTTTTGTAATTTTTTAGTACAATAAAGAATTTATTATTATTATTATTATTATTAAATATTAATAAAGAGTTGGTAGTATAATAGATTATCATACCTAGTTATTATAATTTGGCATTTCCGAATTTTGTGTTTGCTTGGGTACGTTGAATATCTGAGTGAATTTAGAAGTGAAGGTAGTGCAATATGAATAACTTTAATAATTTAATATCTACAATTAATATTTGACTGTTTTTACTTGAGAAATTTAGATTCATTTACAAAAGACAATATAAAATTACAATATTATTTTTAGATACTTTCACGAGAATTTTCGAAACTGAGACTTAGTGGGATTTATATTTTTGAGTATACTGTATTACCTCCTATATATGAAAGTGATATATAATTCATTGTTTTTGCATTAAGAAAATCAGGAAGTATATTCTAAAATGTCAAGTTCGGCAAGTAAAAAGCTGTACGAAGCGGTGCACTGCACTACATGCAACCATTAAATGAAACCAGTTTAACGCACTTCGTTTTACCATAAAATAATTTATAGCTTTATTCTCTACTTTATATTCGGGGCACTCATAAATCAATAGCTTTTGTTTACATCGTTTTTTTGTTTTAATTTTGCATTTATTTTTAATGAAATTTTGTTATAAAACTATGGTTACTGTTAGAAATTATCTAATCTATCCTATCTATAGTGTTAAGTATTGCCAAACAGAATCCTTTGACTTTTTCTTCTTTTCTACGTTTAATTATGCGCATTACAGACGCCAGGTGTTATTTAAAATATAATAAAAAGTACAAGAATTCATTTTCAACATGTATATTGCCATTACATAAATTACTTGATACACTTAAATATGACGCATTGGATATAAATTTCTAACTAACCAGATGACATATTTCTCATATAAATTATTCTCTAATGATCTTTCATTATGTAACAAGGATATCAACTAGTGTTGCCAATTACCACAATCGGTATTAAATGCAAACTAGATTATCTAAATATTAATAATTATTCGAAGTCCGTAATCATGCCGTCCTTAATTGATGTTATTTCAATCTCTTAGTGAATTATTGAAGAAATATATTGTTCTTGTAGATTTGGTACAGATTGCAAAAAAACACTTCTCGATAAAGGCAGTGGATTGATAGTTGTGCCACTATTACTTGTTATCGATGATATAATTTGTCTCATTGGTTCTTCCAAGCTCTGATCATTTTGTACTTCAAAGCTGTTATTTTCTTGTTGATTTAAGTTAATTGGTGGTTTATTTAGATTACTCCTTTCATTATTGACATTAGCTCGAAACCCATTGTGAGAATCAGCTGCATATTCAACCGTCCGTCGAACACCATCAGGTTGTACCAAAGAATATTGACCCAATATTATATCACCGTGCTTAGCCTCACTCTGACTTTTAATATCTCCAGTGCGTGCGTCGTTCACTTCATAAGCGAAGTTGTAATTTGAATTCGGGTCATGTACTCGTGGTATTTGTACTGTTGTTATGTAAGTTGATATTGGGATCGGGTGGTACATGGTTGCAGATGAAGACAGTATGAATGCAGATAGCATTGCGAACTGAAATAGAAAATATAGCATGACGTTTATCAATATATGCATGGCTTAAAATAGATTTAGGCTTATTCAACACTACGGATCATTTGTGACGTTTATCAATTGTTATGATCACGTATGAATGTAAGGAATCTACATGCAGCGTGCATATTCTATTGCTTGCATCTATTTTACTCATTAAATACTTACAGTGCTTACGTCAAGCATATCCTTTCTGTATACCCAAAGCATCGTAGAATCCCATACTACAATGACATCATTAATGTAATATTTAATTTAAACTAATTCAAAAGCGTTTAGAATATAAATTGCTTTTTAAACCTACTACTAAATAATGTAATAAATAAAAAAATGCGCAACTTAATGAAAAACTGCGTTTATTGTTGGGAATTTTATTAAATGCATGTCTTCATGGTGGTTTATATTTTTATTTATTATTATTATTATCTGTGGTACAAGCAAACACTTAGGCATTACACAAATACTACAATAATATATTAAAATATAATTAACTTACGCGTCGAATCATGATGTTAAATAAGTTATGAATAATAACGATGTTATTAAACAAAATTGGACTGTAGAATGAATTTGCGTGCGTTAAACCGAAAATATATATATTGTGGAAATGTAAATGAATACCACAGATGTAAATGATATCACACGGTTCAACACTAAACATAAATAGAGCGTGCGATTCTAACAATATCAATATTGTTTAGTATTTATTTCAATTAGTTTTTAAGATACATTCTTAATAATTTAAACAAATTTAGGGCCGTTTTTTCAAATTGTTTTATTTTTAATGTACCCCTTTATATATGTTATCTTGTTTTATGTCATCTTTTTACATTTAATCTTCTTATGTGTTATTTGTGTTGAAGAAGGGCAATGCAAGTACATACTAAACCAGACGCATAGATCATCAAATCTGACTCAAATCAAGTGGAATCATATTAGTGTGATGCAAAGTAATCTATAACGACCTTAGACGCTTAAAGCAATTCATAATACACGCTTCAAATATAAAAGCAACTATTAATTAAGAAAAGATTGAATTACTGGCCTATACTACATATATTTCTGCAAGTTTCCTTCGAAATATATTATATGTATTTATTCACATAACTAAATTAAACATAGAAATAGGTTTCATATGAGATAGGCAGTTATATTAGAAGGCTAATATATGATCACGCCTTATATTAAACTAGAGTGCGGTCCGTTAGTGGATACATTTGCAATCATAGACAAATAAAAAATGAAGAGACGAATGTACATCGGCTAGGTTAACAGGGCTGACTTCTCTTCTTAAACTTTTAAGCTGTGGGCTTATCACGAATTTAGTCTGGCTTTCGAATCGAGCTGTCACAAGTAAAACGGATCCGTTAGCAATCGGGATCATGAATTTTTACTAACGACTAACGAGCACCAGCAATCTATCAAATGAACGAAAAATCGAGACGTTCGAAAATTAACAAAAAGTATCTAAAATATAGTAGTTCCAAATCCGCACGCGGTGGCGCTGCTCGAATTTTCATACAAATCGCTTGAAGCGAACTCGGTTCGAAAGCCAGACTAAAATTCGTGATAAGCCCACTGATCCCAAAACGCAAATAGATCGCTTTATAGGTCCTACGCAGAATATGGTGATTGATAATCTAGACATATCAATGTTAATATTATTTTATGAAATACATGTACCTATATCTTCTGAATAATATTTGTATATATTAAATTTTATACCTATATGTTCATTATGTATTTAGTAGAGATGTGCCGATTATGACTTTGGCCGACTAGCCGATTAGTCGGTTGTAAATAAGCCGACTAGTCGGCCGACTAATCGGCCAAGCCGACTACGGTTTAGGGGATTCCCGTGACGCTTCGTTTACAGCTGATTCGCTGCAATTTCAGTCACTACTGACATGTGGACAAATATAAATAACAAATAAAGTTTTTTGAGTTTTACAGCTCACTAGTTTGACGATAGTTTCAAATATTATCACGCAGTATTGCAATATATGTCATTAAATATTATGTTGATTTGTTTTTTAATTAAGATACTTATTTATTTATTAGATATTTTGTTTGATAAATGTCGTCAATATATTTTCTTTACAAGGAAATAACACATACATTTTATTGAGAAATAGACACAAAGTAAGAAGCCGGATAGTGGCCGGATAGTCGGCTTTACCGACTAGTGGCCGACTAGTCGGAACATCTCTAGTATTTAGTTTACTTATATTTATGTATTTTATTTATCTAAATTGCATTGCCCGATACTAACACTGCTTCTCCTATGACAATTGGTTATCTGGAAAAATTACTTTTAATGACAAGATCGCCAATTGCTCTAAATTTGTTTGTTATGAGCATTATTATTATTTTTTAAAGCAATAAAGAATTTATTATGTATTATGTTTATTTATTTATTTTTCTTATCATTGCATTCCAAATATCAGACAAATGGCTAATAGCATTAAGTTTTCCTATATTTCAATTATTATTATTGCATGTCAAAGTCTGTTTTTTTAAGACAATATATACTGAATATCTTATAACTGTTTTGGTCATATTGGTAATTTGTTAAAATTTTCTTCCCAGAGTCGTGTCGTAAAATCACTGTGTAATTGATTGTAGGTAACCTTAACGAATACGTTTCGGTTATCCGTTAATACCATATGCAGTTGCATTGTTAACATTGTGTAATATTGTTGAGAGATGCGTGCCATTAAAAATAATGTTTGTTCAAATATTTACCTATGCACCTAATGCTGTTAAATATTATTACGAAATTAGATTAAAAATGACAATAAATAAGTTGTTCTAAACTTAATCTTTATGGTAAAGGTAAATTAAATACATTTAAAAAAAAAAAACAAGAAATAAAACAATACACGATCGTAATTTAGTTATAAACTTTGTCCAATTTTGCAATCATCTTGATTGATCACGTTCATTTGTTTTCTTTTTAAATTAAATATAACATACACAAACTAATTAAAATAATAATATTATTATGTAACTTTCAACATAAATATGTAGATAAACGTAATAATTAAAACAATTAATCAAAACGTCAACAAAACGTAACCTTTACATAATACTTTTCAACGGAATTCAACCGTGAACTTGATTATTGCTCATCTCTCGTTAGTGGCGCTAGAGGTCGGTCGATGACACCGCAACGGATGAGCCGATATTATATTATGAATGAATGAATACACACTAAGGATGTCTCATGTTTCATTTTAATTATTTATCAGTATAATAAACAAATGCCGAATTTATTACAATTCTAAACTATTATTATTATTATCGGTTAATATGATCACTAAAAACCCTTTGTAATAAAATTATTTAAAAAAATTAAAAAATGAATTCAAATTTCTAAATTACTATTAAATATCACTTTGAGCTTCTCAATGTTATTTATTCTTGTAATTTGATTTTCCTGAACATTTTGAGAAAATTTGATGATGCAAAACGAAACTAAACTCCAAAATATGTCGAAATGAACCGAATTTATTAAAAAAATATGTATATACAAAATACATAATATATATTGAACGTGGCAACAAATAATAAGTACGATATTAAAAACGCCTTTTTTATTATACTCTTTATAAAAATACGTTTTTCTTTGACTGACCTTTTTATAAAAATTACCTACTTAGCATATCCTATAGTCTATGGGCCAAAAATAACTAGTAGAGATTAACGCTAAAATTTTTACATTCCACTACATATTGTCTGATTTAAATATATTAGTGTACCTAGTATAATGGATATGTGGCGGTCGATTCTACAAGCCGAAAATACTCATTTAAGAAGATTTGAGGTTTTGACGTTTAGTCTGTCAGTGTCATCTTTCTTGTTTCTTCTGGTCTTTTTATCGCCACAATGCATTGTGATAATTATATTTTTAAATCAATTTTAATCCGCAATATTATTTCACATAAGTTTCTCTAAAGATACATCCCTAAATCATAATTATAAACAAAGTGCGTACACCGAGACTGTTGTTAAGTGTAAAGTGATTGTGACATTTGGTTCGTATGTAAGTTACGAAGTATAAGTTTTTGTAATCAGGAATGCGGATGGCCATTTGAGCGTAATAAGTATGGTCAGAAAGACAAACAAAAAACAATATTAATTTAAATTCATTTGTTTATATTTGTACGTATCTTAATAAATTCAAATTTTCTTTGCTTCTTATCACTTTATATTTTAGGAATTAAATATGAATTACAAATGTGAACTTAAAAATAAGAACGTATTGCTTAAACAAAAAACTATTGAAAAACAAATGAATAACTGACAGCCCGCTTTGAGCGCCAAAATTAGGCTTAGACATCGAATTCCGTCCGAACAATGTTGCTTTTAAGTTTTATTTGTTCATATTTTCTGTTAGGTACCAAAAGTAGTCACATACGCCCGATGTATTTTTATTCTACATCTAGTTATTTAATGTTTAAAAAGTATAGACTTTCAATGATTATTATTATAATATGTAACATGTTTGTATTATAATAATTAGCATGCAATCGCTGTTTGTCGGAGATTTTTCTTATAAATAAATAAATGAATTATATATTTTTTCTTTAATTAAGCCAGTGCGGATTGGACACAATTTTATTAAATAATTTAGAGTTGTTCGGTTTAAATTTAATATATTTATCGGATTTTGATTCAGTTTGAGTACCAGAGGAAAAAACAATTGAATAAGAGATAGTAATATTAATATGTACTAAAAATAAATCATATTGGCAATGCGCCTTAACACGGAGTCCTATTATTATTACAAATACGGGGGGAATACAATAAATATGCAATCGATAACTAGAAATAAATACATTATTATTAATAAACAACTGTATTTTTAGACCGTACGCTATTAGTTTTCGACTATCGCTTGTAGTATATGAATTAATATAAGTAATGCAGACAATAAATTAATTCGGCAATGAAAATGCTGACTATACTTGTGTGAGTGAGTGTACAGAACTTGATACGCGCAGTTTTACGACAAGGTCGCGGGTACCAATTTGCACAGAAAATACTATTTATTTTAATGTCTACATTCATCATTGACTTCATATGTAGATTGTATTATTTTTGGTTTTAGACAATACACTCACATAACTAGAGATATAGTATAAAAATTTTAAAATTTACATTTCAAATTTGAAATACAAATAAATGAATGAACGTTTTGAGGCGAAAAAAAAAGTCGTATAGTTATATTATACTAGCGGTCCGGTACGTGCTTCGCTACGTATAAAGTGAAATATTAAAAAAAAAATTGGAACATCAAATTCATGCATCAAACAGCATGAATGACATAAAAAATTTCAATTACTGTCAACACTGAAAATACATAGTTTCAATTTGACAGCACAATCCGCCATTTATTGAATTCATTAGTTACAAAAAATGTGATAAATGAAGAACCGCTCTACCGATTTTGTGCAAACTTCACATAAACCATCTACTAAATAGTCCGAACAATGCCTAAACATTTGGTTTGGATAGGTGAGCCCATTCTTGAATTATAAAATTACAACGAAAAGTGCCATTGATTTTTATATATACAGATATGTTTTACAATAACATCTAAAAAGAAAACAAAAACACATCGTCCTATCTGTGTAAAATAGTAATAACATAAGGAAATGTATGTTGGTACCTGCCTTCCTGCTCAATTACCAGATTGTGAGGGCAAAGGTCTGAATATACAACATAACTAATCACTGAAAACTTTATACAATAATAGGAGTCAATTGAACCAGCATACTGATTTCATATCACCAATCAATTCCTCAAATGAACACTGATTGACCATGAGGAATATTTATAAAAATAAAAATAAAGAACAAAAAAATAAATGAAACAATATAAATGTATTTAAAGAACAGGTGGCGTGAGGGCGTTCTTTGTTGACATTTGCTTTGCACATGATCACCTCAATTCACCTCACCTTGGGGGCACTCTTGAAATTCGATTCGATTTGTTTTATTTAATTTTAAGATTTATTTTTATACAGTCCGACTAAAGGCCAGTTTTAAGCTCTACATTAATTTAAACTATAATAGATAGTGACCAGGAGAGGTCCATTATCGGAACCATTATACATAAAACTTTATAATAGAAACCTATAAAAAATAGTACAAATAAAGAGTACGGTTATGACTCCTTAGAGTTTAGACTGACAAAGGTTAGCTTATAGACTGTAGCATTAAGCTCGTCTATGTACGAAAATTATATAATACAAAAGACAAATAATACTGGCTGGTTTAAAAAGGTACATATGTATATTATAATTAATCTAAAAAATAACAATAAATTGATTCGTTTCTGTTATTCGTAACCAATTTAACACGTATAACGATTTTTAATAGTTACTCAATAAATACGCTAGTCATAAGTAGATAGTAACCTTGCCTCCAAGCTTCCTTGTAGGAGAGAAAAGTTGTAGCATAATCCAACGTTACTCGATCCTTTTTATGATTCAGTTATATGGGTATAGGACCCAACCGTAACCATGACAACCTTTAAACCCACGTTTACGTTAATGAATAAGAGCCGGACTCTACACACAATGATTGGTCTTATCTTTGACTATGATAAATTATACTGTTTTGTTTCAATATTCAAGCAAAATGAGTAGAATGTAGGCGAAGTAGTAACACGACACGTGAATAGATGGCGCTATTACGAAATGTCAGTTTTACAAACAGTGCGCATGTCCGGTGTATTTTGTTTGGCGATGCGATTATTGTAATTAATTCGATTTCAATTTGATTTTAAATATATTTGTAAAGTACATTGATATGTATTCGTTATATAATTTATAATGTAAACAAATTAAGGTATTATTTTGAATATAGTTTAAACAACTCGATCGATTTATAAATACCCAGAATGATTCTATTTTTAGTTCGAAATGAATCGCTTCGAGAATAGGGCATTCGGCTATTTTTGTACAGCGAGGGAGGAGCTTTAGGGTTATTTTTGTACACCTGAAATAGTATGAGCCAACTTCTATACAATTCTGTTCTCCTGGTACTTTCGGAGCGTAAAACGTCCACTGTGACGTAAAAGACGTGCACCCGTCACTGTCACCTGTCAATATGACGTTTCAGACTTAGTCAAAAAGTTTATATGACTTATAAACGATTATTAATTAAAGTAATAGGAATTAAATATGTATAAATATTTTTTGTTTATTTAACAATCGCTTTCAAATTAAATCCTGAATTTATTATTATACTTTATAGAAAATTCATTTATTTTATTCATAAGTTGAAAATCAATAAGTTTTGAAATATAAAATTGATCATGATAGTAAGTTTCAAGATTTCAGTTTTCAGTTAAATTTTCCGAACTCACGCTGAAAAAGTACTAGAGTAGCATAACATTGTAGGAGTTGGCTCAATCGAGAGCGAGTAATGAAAGCTCGGCAGAAAGCTTTTGAAATTTAGTCGGCTTTCCTTGAAAACATGTTAATAAGGTTAGAAGTACCAGGGAATTATAATGATTGTGAAGATTAGCTTCGAGAATTCAGAAATAGACAATTTCCTGTAGTAGTCGCTTAATACGTTTTGCTTTTGAGCACTTCGCATCCGATTGTTTGATTTAGTTTGTGACGAATTGAAATAGAAACGTAATTCAAGAGAAATTGATTATTTTTGTTTATTTTGTTTTCACTCCTAAACCTAGTTTATTTAGCCCAATATATTTATAATTATGTTGATATATTTATTTTATATTATACCTTACTAGATATATGTATTATTAAAATATATTCTCTTATCAATAAAGTGGTCTTTGTAATAAATACGTCATATAATTTAAACAATTATTATTTTGATCATAATATTGCATTTATTGAGCTTCATGCAAACTCCATTTTTAACGTAGAACCATAATCAATTCCCTCTTATCGAAATAAACACACGCTTCACTTGCTCTCCCAGACTGCTTGGCGCTTGTCTAACTTTATCGCATCACCCGTCCCTTTCACGTATCTATTTCTATCGATATTTCCATCTCTGTTACTTAGGGGCTATTTCGGAACATGCGCAGTAACGTTGGATTTTCACCTGAAGCTTACTCCTAGTCTGTCATGATGCCTTGGTATCGGGCGCGCCGAGGGCGGCCAAGCCGCGCCGCCGCGCTCGTGTAAAGCCATAGCCGCCCAAGACCGTCCGCCCGCCCAGAAGCGTCGTTCAGTGCCTACGGGTCGGACTGTTACGTTTACGGAGCAAATCTCTCGCTCACGTGGCAAAACCGCGCGAATGTTCAAATTCGTTGAATTGGAATTTTAATCTTTTAAAATTATCTTCATATTTTCTTCATAGTTGTTTTAGTTTTAATTTAAATTCTTTTTTATAGTACTTAATAATTATTTTATAATTAAATTGTGGTTTGTTTATTTTTAAGGTGTAGTGTGTGTTATAAACAGGTGCTCCAGTTGTCTGCCTCCAGTCTTCTTCACAATGAGGAGACAAATTTCAGTACCAGGTCAGTATTGAATTCTTTTCTAAAATAACATAGGCTTCACCTAGATTTAAAATTAAACCCAAAATATGTAGATTGAATGACTGCATAACGAATTCATTTATCAAGAAAAGTTTTGGGTCAACCACAAAAATACTGCATCTATTACACTTACAAAATGTAACATTAATTAAGATTTAAATTTCAAGAGTGAAATAAGCTCATCTCTTATAATACCAATTTCATCTTTTTGAACTATTCCTGCGCTTTTTTGATGCTAACTACCGAAGTGATTAATGATTTAAATTAAAAAAGAGTGTATAATAACTCCACCTGAATCTTTTGTGATAATACTCCAATTATTGTGGTTCCTGGTTGAATAATTAATTAAGTGGCGTCGCGGGGGAAATTAACACTGAACGTTGTTAAGGTAAGGGCGGTCTATTGCAGCTGAAAAATAAGGGCTGCAAACATGTTTTTTTTTCAGTAGAAATTAACATAATTAATGTTGTTTATTAATAAACGTTATGAAATGAAAAGTTTAATCAACATGAACGAAAGTAATTAAGTAGTAAGTTTGATTAATTATTACATATATTACGAACTTTATTACTGTAGTATATTTAAATTAAAATATCATAAGTATAAATTAATTAATTTAAAATACGTTATAGATGAAAAGCCATGCAGAGGTTTTAAATTTTCGAAAAAGATAATTAAAATAATCAAAAATAAAAATTTTAGTTTACTTAAAATATTCGTAAATAATTTAACTGAAATAGATAAAGCTATATATGTGTCTAACTAAAAATGTATAGAATGAGGATCAAATTATCGATTTTCACGTAAAACCAGTCTTTACAGCTAGTATTAACATAATTACATGAAGTCAGGAAAAGAGATATTTTAAATTAAATACATTAATTAATTTAAAAAAACCTGAAATAAGTTAAAAGCTTTTCAGCAATCTTCACAAAATAAGCTTTATCTGTGTTGCACGTAGCTAAAGCCTTAAAATATATCCATTCAATGTTGAGTGGTTAGTAAATAGAAATAAAGGTGAAATGGGAATGGCAGAAGCCTTTTCTAACTAATTACACATAAGTAACACTGTGGATGAGTTTATAGAACGTTATACATATATTTTTGTTTTTTATCTAATAAGTGCCTTTTTTTAAGTTGTAATAATTTTTGCATATACAATAAACAAATAAAACATTTTTATATAAATCAAAAATTTTACACCCAACACCATTTATTGATTATCTTACGATTTTTCTAAAAAAAGTTGTGTTTTTTTAAAATAATAATAATAGACTTCAATATTAAATCTAAAAAGGCAACATAAATACTTTTAAAAGTTTACTACAGTTTTCCAAACTTCGTAAACTATCTTGAGGTTTCTACCGTTCATATTAAATTTATCAACTATGAATTCCTTAATAAATTCAATATAAGAGATTAAGATAAGGTTCTTGATTTATTAATATCAGTGAATTTGTTTAAATACACATTGTTATAGAAATATGGTTAGTTATATTTCTGCCCATCCCTAAAATTTTATGTTCATTTATATACATTAATTTGTAAATTAGTTTGGTTATAAAAGCAAATATATAAAAAACAACAAACAATTTGCTATTAAAATTTATTCAGGCGTTTTTGTAATTATCACAAACAATATTAAAGATGCGTTTAATATAGGCTTTGTTTATAGCTCCTACATATAACAAACTTCTTCAGGCTCGTCTTAAAGCCTTTTTTACATATAATAAAAAAATATAAGATATAGATTGGTAACTCAGCCTTCATTTTTAAGGTTAATTTAAAATACTTTATGATGTTAACTATCGCGTTTATTTTCATAATTTTAAGACAATATTTTTATACCTCTGTAGCAATCTTGAGCGATGCTTCCATTGTAACTTATTATATAACTTGTCGGATGCTATTTTTGATGGAATATTCGCCTATGTTATGTTCTCGAAATAGCCATGGCAGAGAGAAAAGCTAAAAATGACTCGGAAGAGGATACTATGAATATATAAATTCATCAGAACTTATAAATTAAATTATTCAGAGCGGTGTTTTGAAAATCTTTAAATTTAGACGTAAGAAAGTTTGACTTTTGAACGAATATTTAACGCAAGACATTGTATCCTTTTAACTTAGTATCGAAGTTTAACTTATTCTCTTTAAGTGCACTCATTGTGTTTAAACTCAGTGATATTTTCTAGTATAGATAGGTACAGTTTATTTATAAATACAATTAAACTATAATAATTTATTTATTAGTCTGTTTGTTCTTTTTTTAAATATTATTTCTGCCGTTTTCAGCTTCTGAAACGTTGCGTTGAAATAAAATGTAATCAAAATATTTAAATAAGACAATTTAATTATTATAAAAAATACTCCTCCACAGGTATATTAATATATGCATGCCTAATATGAAGGTACAAGCCATTACCATATTATATTTAAAAAAAAACAAATGTAACATTAAGAAAAAACAAAACAAAAAAACATTTCAAATATAAATTAAGATGCTGTTTTAAAATTTTTTTTACATGTTCATTGTCAACTAATAAAAAAAATTAATCATTGAAGAATACTGGTGATGTCTGCCGTCCCCAGGTACCCAGTACCTGAACTGTAAGGTACCAGCAATGATACTAACTTTTTGAAATTAGCTTGGAAGTAGTCAGATATGTCGAGAGAATTTGAAACATGACACAAGACGTGTTTTATAAATCTCAAAAAATTTAGAGCAAATTCAATGCGAACCTATCGGTGAGGCAAATAACTAAAAACGTTCCATAATTTTTCTGACTTTATGAAATAGTGGCTTTTGTACGCTAGTCTCATAAAGGCGGACGGTAATCTGCGTTCACATACTGGGTTATCTCTTAATGAAGAATGGGATTAAATTTACTCAATGCAGAAGCAGAATTCGAACAAAATAAATGTGATTGGTCAGACGAAGACAAATGAGAGCTCATACAATCGCATGTTGCAGTTGCCAAAGTATTTAGGTACCCTTAGTCCATTAGTACTGATTATTTATTCCATCTACAGCAATAATCTGATGTTGATTCAATAGCTATAGCTATAGCTATAGTACGCTAGCTATAGTTAGACAATATTTTAAAGACTGAAAACAATGACTGTATAAAACGACAGTTTGTAGAAAATTTTATAATAAATGACAAAGGGAAGGAGCTTATGCGACTTAACGCGGGTCACATATATATATGTTAAACTATATATAGTATGCAATGTATTCAACTTACAAATTTGTTTGCGCTAAATGCTAGTCAATATATATATGCGAACGTGTGTAGATACGTCTTTAATAAAAATAAAATAAATAGTTTCGGGAGTAATCGGGAGGTCTGGTTTGGTTACATTTAATTAATAATTAAAACACACACACACACACACACACACACACACACACACACACACACACACACACACACACACACACATTGGTTATTTTTTATGAACACATTTTTGTATTAATCTACGGAAGAGCACTATCTACAGAAATACAGTCCTAGGATTAGTTCTGTATATAGTGCAATATTGTATATAGGGCTTTTGTATTTGGTGAAATAAAGATTATTATTATTATATGTGTTAAAATAGTGGATTATTATATGAGTTACGTACCTATTTAATATTGCGTAGACACTTTTGTTTTGGTATTTTTTTAATATACTGAAGCCATGTTTTAATATATTGTTTTATGTAGTGTGTGAATAATAAAGAATAAAAAAATAAAGAACAACAATATTGTTTTTTAATTGAATGTGATCCCATTCTTAATAATGTTAATTTTAATATTTCAATAATCCAACACCGCAAATAGCCAACAATGAAAGTGGAGGAATTAAAACAAATGCGGTCATATGAAATTGGATTTATTATGATAATAATTCTTATTAGCAAATTAATAATTGAATTCGTGTTTCTACATATTCAATTTATTTAATACACAATTTTAAACGACATTCAAATAATAGTGGACTGACCTGTGAAGTGACCTAATTGGAAGTAGCTGGGTTTAATGAAAGACGTGTTGTCAACTAGATGCGTTTTTGTTTCCTTAAGTCGATCTATGATATGAAATGAAATGAAATATATTTATTTTGCATGATACATTGGTACAGGGATGTAAATTAATAACATAATACAGTTTCACATGTCTCACTAATTACTTGGCTTGCAAAAAAATAAATAATTAATTAGTTAATAACAGAATGTCAATTTATAATTATTTTATGTCAATTTTTCTTATATTTATATAGGTTATTATTTGTCAATTTGTATATATACATTAAATTTATAATTACTGAAAACTCACAAAATATTATTATATAGTCATTAAATCGGTAATCGTTAAAATTCCAAAAACTCTAACACTATAAAAACATCTTTGCGTCAGCCAAACATACAATCTATTTTTAAAACACATAGAAGCATGTCATATATATATTTAATTCCTTTATATATACTTTATTTGAAAAGTTTGGTCTATATTAAGAGTAAAATTAAAAATAAATTTGTACTTTTCATGCTTAATTTAATTGAAAACCAAAATGTGTGGTATTTTAACCGCCAACAAAGCCTTAAATTGTCTAATAATAGAACTTAAATTGAAACAAATTTATAATGGTCTTGTTAGGGAAAGGACCGCATCGCCCGCGAATCTGATGTTATAAAAAGTTTGGGTACAAATGCTGATTCACGGATCTTCAGTGTCCTCATTTCACGCCCACTGACTTATCCGGGTACGCAATGTTCGAATATGTTATACTTCACTTTTGCATATAAAATTAGCGGATTAAATAATAATATTATATCATACAGAGTAATCTTAATGCAACGACCCTCGATTTAACGAATGCAAAATATTTACATTTACATAATAAATATTTACATTACGAATAGGTACATTTGTTAAAAACCTTTTTATAAGGAATTTTCAATCTTTGCAAAATATAAGTATTCAAAAGAAAGTATTATTTACCTCTATTTAACGAAATCGTTCGCTATAACAGTGAAAGCAGATTAATATTTTTTTTTAACCTTGTTAAAACGAGTTGATAACGAAAATTTATAATTCCAGCCAAGCAAGAAAATATAGTTATCATATTGATTCATTTCTATTGAAATGATCTCTGATACTTATTTAATGACTTAATGCGAGCGAAGTCGGGAGTAAAAGCTAGTATATAAATAAAGGAATAAAAATATGTGTACATAAAGTCGCGTACTTGTCCTGAAATCGAGGTCATTGGGGAAGCGCAGCGCGGTCCATTTGTATCGTATTTCGCCAGTCATCTGCAGACGCTGTAGTTCCAAGGTTTTATGATAACTTGTCGGGTCTTAAGTGCTGTAACAATGAAGGATGAAACGCCGAGTAGCAAAGTAACATCATCTTTAGTTAGAAAAATGAGTTATACTCTACTTTGTATGAATAAAACAATAAATTAAAATTTTGTTTTTATTTAGAGATGTAAGGAAAAAGTGTATACAATGAAATAAAAAAAGGGTTACCGTTAAACGTTTCCCTGGACGATATGCCGTCAATCTGTCGCAGGCATAAAACGCTCTTAACGACAATAATAAAAACATAAGTGGTGGCAAAATTGATTGCTGTTGACGCGCATCTAGGGTAGTTTTTATCATTTTCTTACATTGACGCCTCGAGATTTTATTACGGCAAAATATATTTTTTGTACTATTATTTCGTATTAATTTCAAAAATGCATGGTTTTTACTTCCCTTTATAATATTGCCACTCTGGGGCTAAGGAGATACCGTACTGAAGTTTCGACTACTTTCGTGTCATCTATACTCAAATATAAATTATTAATTAGCTATGTACACTTATTACATTAAATACCAATGAATTTAACAATTCATTACTATTTATCTCACTATTAAAAGGTATTAACCGCCTATGATATTTTATAGTTCACACCATAAAGTACTAGTGGATTTATTACCTTTTGAATCCACGTGAGTTGCGCGTAAAGTCGTACTACAAAATTGAGTGTTTTCATTTCGAATGTCACTTTATCGTATCTGTGCCCAATAATCCTATTATCTGTTGAATTAATTTCAATTCAATATAAAAGTACTATTTACAATTTATATCAATGTTTTAATCTTTAAATTGATTTAACGATAACGAGAAAGTCGGTCCTAATACCAAGCCGGTATAGCGTATATTACTCCTGTCTGTACTAGGTTAGGGATACGGTCATATACATACAACATCATATCATATATATCAGCGGTTCTCAAACTTTTTTGGCGAAGGAAAAAGCCTTAATATAATTATAAAAAACTGATTTATATGTATTTATAAATGATCATATTGCAATGTAATATTACGTAATATTTAGATGTAACCTTATAATCTCCCTTTAGTAGGTATTTTTTGCAGTATTTTAGCCCTAGGGTTCCGCGGAACACACTTTGAGAATGGCTGATATATACATATAAAATGTATACGAGTAGAAATACCCTAACCTCAAACTAATATACCAACAACAACATAATAGCAATTATGTTATCTATGAATGTAAATTGTTTTTTTAGTTAAAAAAAAAGGGTGCATATTTATTTATTATAGCGTTAAACTTTGGCTTAAATAAAGGAAATCGACGTGAGTCTTTTTGTATTGATATTAATAATTGAGAAAATGAAATAATAATAAATAAATGTATGTGTCAATTCTTAATTCATATTGGAAACACTTGTATTCTCTTTTTATAAAATTCCAATTGGAACAAATAAGACGGCAATAAGTAATTCTGCGACTCGCTACTAGATAATTTGAGTGTTACCAATATTTATACTATCATTTTTCTAATACAGTCAAGAAGTGAGGCCCATGATTGGAAATTTTTGTTAAACTTTGGGAAGCACTGGTATAAATAAAGATATTTAGTTTTAATTAAAGATATGTAAAAGATACATTTACTTGTTGTAGCTATAATAAAATTACATTGGGGCTCATTCAATTTTGTCAAACCCTTGGAAATGGCGTTCCATCAAGATCACGAGAGAGATAGTACACTTCTTTAATTAATTACAACATACGAAAGCTACAATGTTTCAGGACCCCCCGAGAAATGACGACTCTTATCCAAATCGAACCAAATTTTTTATTAACAATGTTGTTACAAACATAATTGTGACTAATAATAATAATATTATTTTTTAGAGAAACTTATGTGAAATAATGGTGCGGATTTTTACGGATTAAAAATATAATTATCACAATGCAAAATAGAAACGATAGAAGAACGGTGGGCTTATCACAAATTTAGTCTGGCTTTCGAATCGAGCTGTCACAAGTAAAACGGATCCGTTAACAATCGGGATCATGAATTTTTACTAACGACTAACAAGCACCAGCAATCTATCAAATGAACGAAAGATCGAGACGTTCGAAAATTAACAAAAAGTATCAAAAATATTGTAGTTCCAAATCCGCACGCGGTGGCGCTGCTCAAATTTCCATACAAATCACTTGAAGCGAACTCGGTTCAAAAGCCAGACTAAAATTCGTGAAGCCCACAGAAACGACACATGACAAACGACATTCAAAAAATCTTCATAATTTGTATTGACAAACGCCACATATTAATTAAATGTTTGTTGATATTTTGTACGTATTTGAAGTAAATTAAAAAAATTCGACTTACTATTGCGTTCGTTTTGATTAATTTCTACCAATACTCTCGCCACCGTATTATCCGTAATCCGTATTAGTTTAAAGTAATTATTACATACAAGTACGATTTTTTTTAAATATTAGCTTAGCATATGACCACACTCCAGCTTATATTTAGCTAGAGTGGGTCCATGAGCGAAGCGGAGCGGAAACTATTGTTTCATACAAATTGACAGGGCACACCTCTCATGTTATATCGGTTCAGAGGGGTTCCGCAAGGGACGGCATAGGTACTACTCTTAAATGCTTACATAGAAAAATTATAATTAAATGTGAATCCTATATATTAGTGTAAGATTTCTCATCGTATAAATGAAGGAAAAATACAAGTCCATAAATCAAATTAAACAGGAACCCATAAGCCAATTTAATGAGCCTTAAAGTCGAATAATATTAGCGTCAAGGATCTTCGGAGAAATTCTACGTTGTCACTTAACATGAAGGTTATTTGTGTCAATAAAAGGTGACATTGTCTACACCAACGATTAATTTGTACAGTTAATTACATTTTTCATATAATATATAATAAAATAGTAGTAATATTAAATGAAATATCGATCACAGAGCATTGCGAGGCGAGTTATTAAATATTTAAAAATATGGTGAACAAAAATAGGTATATAAAATTATTTTTAAAAAAATTGGCAATTTAATGTTTTTAGTTAAATGAGCCCAAATAACATTGTTACAATAAGTAACAACATAATAATCTTCAGCAGGTAACGCATGTCTATCCACACGTGTTCTCTTCATGCGTTTCATTTCTTCATTGGTCATTAATCGAATGTCAGCTATTTTTAGTGTAGTCATATATACCTACCTTACAATATAACAACAAATCTCTCAGAACTGACTCAAGACTTTCTGTTCATCTCACAATCGTTTTTATAATCTTCATGTTAAGCTAAAGTGCAGCCCGTAAGTAGAGACCAGGCTAATACCATCATCAATCTGCCCACCACTCTTTGTCCTATATTATTATACTATAGGCATTGAGCGGCCAAAGTACATAAATACATATAAAGTACATTGGTACCGACTTTGTTTTTGAGAGATTGGAAGACGGACTCAGCCACTGGGCCACGGTCGCTTTAAATTATGTAATAACGTAAGGGATTTTCTCTAATATATCGAATACATATGTGAGAAAAATAATATTTTTAATAGCATTATAAACTAACAATAGCTATTACAAAGCAAGGCGTAGTTTTAACAAACTTTCACATAAGCTGTCTCTCGTTAGAAATTTAACTCAACTTTTTAATTTTCCGCTCCAATATAGAAAAAGTTGATGAAAAACCAACCGTCAGTCCATACGAGTTACAAAGTACATAAACATTTAATACTTTGTCAATTTTATACTTTTTCACATACGACACAATAAAATACAATATATTTTTCTACATTTTATTTTAACTGTCAACTTTTCTTTATTAAGATTCTAGCAGAGTTTCATTATAATAAAATAACTCGTTTTGTTAGATAAAATGGTAAGTCAATAAAAATCATATATTGATTTAGTTCTTGAATAAAAACGAAATATTGGTTAAATAAATTCATATATTATATAATTGAACCTGGATAAACGAGAATTCAAGAGACCCGAATACTTCATAGTTTAAATGTGGCGGGATTTGATCGTTATTCTCGCTTGTTTCAAATTTAAAAATTACAAATTATAATCAGTTTGAAAATATATTAATTATTATTTCTTAGGTCGTATTTGTTTTAGATTACTTAAAATTGGCCGCCATTTCTTCATACATATAATTTATAATAAAGTAAATAATTAATAAAAGCTAGACAAACTGATGACCCTTATTATTCAAGTATGTCATTATTAATATCAGTAACGTAACATTTCCTGGATAACCTTGGAAAAGCAACTAATTATATAAGAAGTATATTATCTGTCAACTTGTGTTCACGAAGAACGATCCGTTTCCGTGGACCTTGTACCTCTCCTGTGCCTGCTTCGCCTACCGAAGCAGGGAGCTCGTCCTGAGTTGATAAATAACCTGGGCTCCTCGCCTACCGAGGAACCACTACCTCAATTCAAACAACAATTCAGCGACAACTGACTCGTCAGCCCTCTGACGACTCTTTTATATGCTTTATTTTAAAACAATAAACATCCAAATTCCTTATTCCATATCTTAAATTTAAACATTGACAATTATCTTCTAAAATTTACTAATACATAACCTAACCTACGTCCGTCAATGTTTCCTGTCATTGACAACTTGGATGGTGGATATTTGTCTTTATAAGTGGGCATAGTGGATATGATTATGAGTTAGTTGGAGAGTATTGTTCATTTAAATGTGCAAAAACGCAAACTAATTTCGGAAAATTTATAAAGTAATTGAGACAATATTTTTGTATTAAAACTTGTAGCAATATTTTTAGTGTCTATTTATCCACGTGTTTATAACGGAAATTATAACGGAACAGAATATTGATAAAAATACTTCATGACCTATTTCTTTTTCGATCGGTACCGATGTAACTTTCTACTAGAAACTAGACTAATTTGTTCCGTTTTATTTGTGTATATGTTCCTTAAAACTTTTGTAAGAATTAATCATCAAAATAATATGAAAATATATATGTATTATGTTTGTCGAATTAAAAAGTTATGTGGTATTGAATTTCCAAGTTTTCGGGAACTTTTTCTCAAAGTTTCATCAATATAGGTAGAGGTTATTCCCATGTGACAAATCTCGTACAAAAGTCGGGAGTTTACCGTCGATCTTGTGCAAATTGTGTTTGATGAATCGACCCCGATGTTTTGTTATATATTTACGTACATATATTGATTTTTGTTTGTTATTTACAAACGTAATAATCTTCTATTTAAAGCGATGAATTTATGTTTGTATTATAGTTATTTAAAAATTTGTTTTTTATAATATCAAGATAAAGGCAATACAAATATAGCATCTAGTTCTTACGAATAAATATTTATTTCAATAGCGAATCAAACTGACTTTTAAACCACAAACTGGCACATTAATATGCAGCAAAGAGAATGGAATGAGTAAAAAAATTATAAAGTTTCAATTAATTTGTTTTTAAAATATTTTTGGTAAATAAACTGACAAAAGAATAAGAGGCGAATTGATACGTTAAAAGAGTTTAGTTCTAAAACAATTTGTTGAGACAATTTCAAGTAACGAGAACGGACGGTTGACTTGTCCTCTTGAATTTAAATTCAACTGTTTTAAATTAATTAACTACTTTAGTAACGTTTATCGCTCTTTTAAAACAAATTCACGTAAATAGTTTTGGTTTTACTTTGAAACAATTATACAGTAATGCCCCGCTTTACGCGAGGAATACGTTCCGGAAAAAACTGAAATTCCCGCGACCATAGAGAAGTTGATAACTACAATATGTTTATACGCATTCTTTCGCGTAATGCGGGGCAATTGAACGCGAAATTTGAATTTCGCGTTATAGTGAAACCGCGCATAACGGGGTCACGTAAAGCGGGGTATTACTGTAATAAATTTTATTTTACTTTTTAATTAAATTTTTGTTATGTTATTCTTTTACAGATAGAAATTTTAATAATTAAGTTAATTATCTCAACCTTATTTATAAACTACTATTTACAGCACAAGAAAATACGACTTTGAATTATTTAGTTTGTATTTCTAAAATAAATTTTCCTTCATAAATATATTGACATAGTTTCTGTAAAAACGGATATCACATTATGATAAATAACTTTAGATTGAATGTTCGTGGCATTAATTTAATTCTTTTACTTGACTGATTTCAATACTTTATACACTTTGAATTTTAACTGAACTGTAGTGTGAGTTGTAAATCTATTTATAATGGCTCCGTATTCATTTATATGAATATTTTTTATCAAACATATAATACTACGTGTTGGATCCTTTTTATGCTGAAATGAAGTAATAAAGTACATATACATTCCAAAAGACAGGAACAATCAATTGACTAAAAGCAATTCTGACATTCATTAATTGTAGAACGGTCATTTGACCCATCGGCATTTCTTTAGTGTTTCCTAATCTTTCTTCCTAATATAAATGCCTATTTTATGTTAATTTATTGTGTATTTAAATGTTAATTACGTCAAATTTACAATTGACAACTCGGCTTACATTCCGTTCTTAGCGTTCTACGTTATGAATTGGCTTACAATCAATTGTTTATAAACGCCTTAAAATAGCCGTGGTCGATATATATATACGACCTATATATGTACAAACATTGATTATTTAAAAGGTTTTTTTATACATTTGTAATCACGGAACCCTAGCAACAATCTTACTCGTAACAATCTAACTTTTTATTATTAAAAAAGAGAATTCTTCTCGAGCACAATATTTCCGTACTCATTGGAAGAAAAGTACCAATATATAAAGTTTCTAATATGCAATTTCATATTGTAACAACTTGTAATATGTAAACAACGTAATTGGTCTCCCTTTTTTATTAACTAGATTACTGTTAACCAACGAATATAGCGGCTGCCATATTTGTGTAAATTCCAATTTTAAAATATAAAATAAAAGAAAGTTATAGAACATAAAACAAAACACGATAAACAAATGAAAATTAATTAGACCTCTATTTGTTTTACTTTTGAATACTAGTCCAATAACCGTTCTTTAAAAATACATTTCCAATCTATTTAAAAATATATCACTGTTATTACAGAAACGATTAACTCCCAGAGGAACCGACACGCTCTATTCTGAGACAGAAAATAAAGCTAATATCCTTGTCAGGATCCCCGAAGCGGATAAACTCGTGTGACAGAATCATAACTTGCCTGATGAAGATCAATAATTGGTCCGATAAATGGAAAATATGGATTTTAAAGCAAACTAGACATAAAAAGCCGAGTTTTCCAAATTTTTCTGTAAAGGCACATTCGGTGATTAATACCTACTAACAACTTTGTGAATCCGATTATTTTTTCTAATATATTGCACTGAGACTTAACACCACTCTGACCGTGTTCTTGTAATTTCAATGCAGGTATTTTGACATTATGTTTTTCATTGATATAAAAATGAAATTAATACCTACCTAATTTTTTATATATAATAAGTCTTGTATATAAAAAAAACACTTTCACTTAATAACCTACAACGCAAATGTCACGCATTATATACGAAGATAGTGTGTTGTATTTCTAACCTCAAAAGTCACATTATTATGATAATATTTTCCATACAAACATGTTATCTTTTAGTGGGAAAAGGTGCGACCCCGACATAATTAATGGCAAGTAATTAACCTGAACTGGTAAAGTTTAATCATCTGTCTTGACGGCACCCACTGAATTTATGAGGGTGCTCCTTGAACCTTCAAGATGGAGTGAGAAAAATTGCAGATTTAGAAGAAATTAGGAGTTTTATGATCATGTTATTTATGGTATGTTATTTTTTGAGTAAAGGGTTTTGTCTTTTTTTATTATTATTAGCAGAAAGCGTAGTCCTAAAGCACCAATTATTATAATAGCAGTATGTTTTGGATCATCAGATTAAAAATAATCAAAATAAATGTAATAGTAGTCCCGTCCCATAAAGTAATAATTTATTTTTAATAATTAATTAAATCACATGATTTAATTAATTATATTATAGATTGTAAGTTTATTCCTTAGTTTTTAAATTTAAGCACACTCCGTAACGTGTTATATTTTTAAATTAAAAAAAAAAGTTATATTTACACGTAAAATTTAATTGTGACATGTGTCAATCTGTGAAAATAACTAACTGAAATGATTTCATGTAAACATTTAATGTTATGTTTCGTAATTAAGACGAGGGAAGATTTTAGTGTTCCAAATAACTGCTTTCTCTATAATTATATATTATATGTATTTATTAATATTATTGTTTGTTTTATGCTATTAATTAATAATTTTATGATTTTTATTATTATTGCTTTTGTAGAAATATGTAATTCTTGGTAATAACGTTGTGTTTCACGAATAAATCAAACCGCGACCTCGTGAATGGAATTGGTTCAAGCTGAGATAAGATTCTCTCGACAGTTTTAGAGGATACTTTTCCCAAAACAATTATTTACAAAGCAAACAATATTTACAAGAATTTGGTTGAAATAGTACCAAAGGAAAGTCATAAATTGTTTCTGTATATCCTTTGATTAACAATAAGATTATAAGAATTAGAGAAAAGAGAAAATGAATCAGTTAAATTAATATTCATTTTTAATTCTGTAATTTATTCCAATAGGTTATTATAAAAACTAAAAGAAATATATTTAAAACAATAATATAAATAATTTATTCGCACATTTAGTTTTATTGTTTTTAATGCTAGTTACTGCAATTGTTTAATCCTTTTTTGAATAATCTAATCTCACTGTGTTTTATATCTATGAGAACGAATTAATACATTATTTTAACATATTTCAGTAATATCAATATAAATTGAAAATATGATCAATGAAGTCATGACAATGAATTTAATTTTGTACGCCGAGGAAGTCTCTTTGTGAAATCAGGCAAATCTACCCAAATTGTTCGGAGCAGCAGCTGCTGAAAGTGCATTCTGATTGTGAAAGTCATTTCTACAATGCTATTCATTTATTAACCTTTGTCTACAATTGTAAAATTCGTATTTATTAACTACAACAAAAATTAGTTTAGTTATTAATTACTCTTTATGTTACGTAAATAAAAATAAATACATATATCAATAAATTCTTTATTCCAAAAAAAAAAATTCCACTAGCCGAGCTTAATACCGTCGACATATCTGATGATGCTACCCATGAGCGAAAACAAATGCTGCCACTGGCATTTGTTTTCATATGCAGTCGTCTTCGCTATGTTTGCTTGAAGAGATCAATGTACACTATTCAAATTAACAGAACACAGTCCTTTCGTTACACCCTATACTAACCGTTACATACATACATAATAACAATTTTAAGGACCTTGTATTCATAAATGTAATATAATCTTGCTTATTGTAATGTTAGCACATGCAGGGGGTCTACAATTAGATTATCATAATTCTTAGTGTGATATCGACTCCAATACTAGTTATAGAGCCCTGTTTGTGGAAATAACCATCATTAGACTGCTTACCACTCTTTTAATTGATGTTATAGACATTGAGTAACGATACATACACGCTGTTAACGGTTAAGCCACGACCGATTGAAATACGCCATGCTTTACATTACATCTATTTGCTTATATTCACTTGAACAATTTATCCGGCTCTCGAATCTTATCGGTTCATATTACGGCTGAATACACGCGTATTTAGAAATGATCACTCATGTTTATTTGCAAATGTTATAATAGATTATAAGTTATAATCCCTACTAATATTATAAATGTGAATGTGAGTTTGTTTGTTACGTTTTCACGCAACAACTACTTAACCGATCATCATGAAACTTTGTACACATATTTTTGGAGGTACTAGAAGTAACATAGGATACTTTTTATTTTAATAAATATATTTTTTACCATAGTTTCCAATTAACTATAGTTAGTACGATCTCTGATACTTATTTAATGATTTAAATACGAGCGAAGCCGCGGATAAAAGCTTGTAATATATATAGTATAAGTAATAATAGTAAAACCATTAGAGATTGAGAAACGCGTGCATATCACTAAATTATTAATAAAAAAAATTGTAAATTCGGCATCAATTAATTGACAAGCCAAATTGAATTAATAGTCATCAAAAGTACAGCCATAAAACAAAATTTGCTCCCAAATAATGAGATTCTTGTTCAGGAATGCCAATTTCATAATAATTCCAGTGGTCTGCCTCACTGAATAGCTTATGAGAAGGACGTATTTTACTACCGCTTGAATTATATTTCTCAGAGACAAAAAATTTATGTTCTTATTAATGCGGCACTTCAACATTTTGCATCCCGTTATTGCATGTTATTTTGCATTAAATTTATAGTTTTAAAAACATACATACATACACTTGTTTATATTTAAAATCTATGTTAAATTATATCAAGACAAATATGCTGGAGAACAACGTTATTGTGCTCACACACATTAAGCCCGGTGGGCTAATGCAGTTTAGTATGTTACTTGTGCTCGCCTTGAAACGACGTGTTTCTGTGTTTAATTCCTCTACATAATTTGCAGCTATACTTTAAGGTTAGACAACACTTTTATCCTTAATAGAACATAATAACAATAATACATATTTTATTTTAAAAAATATTTCCGTCATAGTACTGATATTCTCCAAATAACTAATTCAAGTCACGTTTACATAGCTTCTGACTTTTCAAGAGTAAGCCAAGTGGGCCCAACCATAACGCTCGCCAAGATATTGTCACGCTTCCACTAAAAAGCAATAAAAAAAATTAAACGTAGAAAACTTTCAACTTTCCCTGCACTTATAAACCTAATTAGGACTTTGGAGGAAACCTTCGGAGCTTATTAATCTCGTCTTTATCACCAGGTCGTGATGAACTTGACATTCCGTCAATATTTCACGTTCATATATCACGATTCATGACTGTTCATTTAAAGGAACTCGATTTTGAAGTTAAAAAAACTTCATAGCTTCATATTTTATATACCTACTAAAATTAATACTAAAGTTAATTTTGTCACTGTTAACGAATAATTATTTAATTTGGACAAACTTCACATATATTATATACCTACAAATTATTTATGGATCATATCACTGTTATTTTCTAATAAATTTATTGAGATCAAATCCACGGGATACAATTTGTATGTAAATTAATAAAAAAAACTTTTAGTGTAAATTTATAAATATTGGTTTATAAAACTTGTCCCTGATATCTCCTCTAGTATATTCTACTCAATTTGACTCAACTCTAAATTATGTAAGATTTAATTAATTACAAGAGGAATTACAACCTGTACTTTGTGTTATCTTCGTTTTGAATAGACACAGCTGCTTGTTACATCTCCGACTATAGTTTCAATTTTGACGAAATGACAAAGTTTCCTTTGCTATTATATTTTGTTGAAAGGTCTATGTATATAAAGCTACGTATCATAACATCAATGCCTGACTCGCCTGAGATATCTACTGTTATAAACTTTGACTTATTCATAAATCAAATTACTATGATTTAGAACAGCTATTAATATTCCTATTGACAAATCTTCTTTATTTTAAAATGCTATTTATACTAATGTAGTAGTCCGATATGTGAAGGCATTCAGATGGTTACGGTATTTTAGCAACTACCGTCATAGAGGAATGTCTGCAAAATCAGACTTCGTCTAGTGCAGGGTAGGTTACTAAAGAAAACTTTTAATGAGGTCATAGAAGTGCAATCAAATAATTTTGACTTCATGATTGTTGGGAAAATAATAATAATAAAAACTTTCACTTAAAACTTTTAATTTATTACAAAAAATATACCATGTTTAATTACACGCATAATTTAAATCTCTCGTCATAAAACACCTGCTTCATACTTTTTTCTTAGTGCATAATGAATTTCTGATCAGTGACGTGTCCAAAATATTGTGTCGCTAGCTATCCCCGGTCTAGTGAGATTAAAAGGTGGGGTCACACTTCTCTGGGATGGTAGACTTGGTCAATAATTCATTAGTTTGCACACTAATAACTTTATTATTTCTCATGGTTTATTTGAATGTAGGTTTATCAACTAGTAAGTTATTAGTCATCTAAACCCGTGTTCCTTCAAGTGGTTTACTACCCATTATATCGTATAATAGGAGCAGAAGAAAATGTATTTTCATTTTCCTTAAAACTCTTGCTTTTAATTATTATTATCTATAATGACTTGTCTGCTTTCTTTTGTTTACCAAATGATTATCGCTAGAAACAAAAGAATATTATAGTGATATAGGTATTTAAGTAACTACGTAGTAAAACAAATGTCGATTTTGTTGCGAAGAGTTTTATATAAATACTAGCTTTTACCCGCGGCTTCGCTCGCATTTAAGTCATTAAATAAGTATCAGAGGTCATATAGAGGTCAATTGGAAACTATAATAAAAAATAATATATTTTTTAAATAAAAAGTATCCTATATTACTTCTAGTGCCTCCAAAAATATGTGTACAAAGTTTCATGATGATCGGTTAAATAGTTGTTACGTGAAAACGTAACAAACAACTCACATTCACATTTATAATATCAGTAGGGAAGTAGGGATTTAATTTCAATATTATTATTTATCTATCTTTAAATCTAAAATGAAGTTTCACACATAAGAAATTGCATCGAATGATTTGTAATTTTCGTTGAAATGTTATTTGTGAAAGGAAAGGGATGCGAGAATCCCATCTCCGGATAAACGAGTGGAATTTAATTTTATAAAGCGCCGTGGTTGACGGGTTTAAATCACATCCCTATATATTTTTTTCGGTAATATTTACTGCTATAATGAATCGTAAATATGTTATGTATTAAATTTAAAAATAGAACAATAGTGATATCTGATTTTCGATGACAACAAAGTTTTGGAAACGTCAAATTAATTCCAACTTTGAAAGAAAAAACTTGTAATAATACATTAATATCCACAAACTGTAGGTAATTATGGTCTAACAACATATTATGCATAGAGCTGATGCGTATCACCGTAGACGTGTATTTTGATAGAATATGATATATCGTTTTGGTGTAATCTAGCATCTGTGCTCCAGTTAAACAATTCTGCATTGCAACAATACAAATTGACATAAAATGCAAAACTATCGTTTGAAAGAAATACCATACAAGAGCGCTCGTCAATATTTACAGTATTTCGTTGGAAGCAATAAACTGAAATAGATCTAGAGTTTTCTTCGTGTACAAATACTGAAATCTTGTTTTGAATTTATCTAACAATGAAACATGCTAAGTAGAACAAAAATCTCAAAATACAATATTTGTTGGAGATTGTTTATAAATTATTTAAGTGGACTGTTATAAACTATTGTATCAAAGTTGAAGTATTAATAAAAACTGAAATGCAGTAGCAAAAAGATCTTTTATTCCATCTTCTGGAGCAGAAACAGGAAAGGACATTCGAACTTCCGATAATATTCAATATAAGGTTGTTTATTATAACGTTAAATATATACATCCCTACATATAAGTAAAAAAAATATATTTAAATGCCTTGATCCTTTATATTTATATGTAGATCAATTAATAAAGATCTAGTTAATAAAAAAAAAACTAAACTAAAAAACAATGTCTTTATGATTAATAAAGAAATTTATTTCGAATCGTATTTTATAGCACACTGTATGAATATATTAATCTCAAAGGGACAAAAATTTAAATTAAACCACACGGAGTTAATTTGATTACACCCTTCGATAAAATTGGACACTAATGAAAATTGTTACCGTTCAAATGAATTCACGATGTTCGACAGTTGATTTTACAATTTTACCGTCAAATTGAGGGTGTATTATTTAACAATAGTCGGTGTTTCAGTGTAGATGCTCTTTTGAATTGAAGAACTGTCTGAAAAGAATAAATAAGTAGAAGTCTCCCGTGTTTGAAATATCGGTCCCAATCTAATTTTATTATATGTAGTCATAGTATAGACGTGCATCGTGATTTTTGTCGATCGAAACTCGATCTTATGAGCAAAAATGGCTAAAGTTAAATAGGAGAAAATAGTAAATAAAATTTTCAAGATTACGTTGCATTTTGTATAGCAAATTCAGATTTAATTTCGATTTTTTAAGTTGAAGGTTTCAACTGCTAGAAAAGTTTTCGAAGTATTGTTACCTTTTTGGAATTTGAAATACCTACAAAAAAAATCTATCAGTTATTTTGTATGTTACCATAAATATTCACACTTTCAACGGAGGCAATGACTGGGTCAATTTTATTAGCAGTTAATTTCCTGTATAGGAAAACAAACAAATGAAATTGGTCAGTAACCAGCTCGTTATCCCAATTTTAACAACTGCCATTTGAACTCTAAATACTCGCAGTCGTTTCTTAACGACTTAAATAGGAGTCTGTACTATTGGAATATATGTAATTTAAAAGAAGAAACTCAATTAATATTGTTCTGTATTATACAGTATTTATGTATATAGTTATAAAACAATAGCTATAAATATGTGTATCACTGTTGACTTTGTTGTAGGTAAATTTTCTAATAGCATGTTAATTAACAATTTATAGACCACCGAGCCCCAAAATAATCATGAGCACTTCCGCTGGGAATCGAAACCTTTGTCTCGATTACTAAACTTAACGTTTCACAAACAAGCTGTCAAGAAAATGACGTCATCGCGAGATAAATTTTCAATAGCTTTATAAACCTCTTAAATACCGGTTATTAAATTCTATTTTCGGATTTTAAATAATTATTTCAAATAAACTATATGTTTGTAAATCCATTAAGTGTTTTGTATCATTAAGTTGTTTAAATATTAAAATATAATATTCTTGATTCATTTTGGTATTAATAATTAGTTTTATTAAAGAAAATATAGATGAAGTGAGAATCAATAAAAGTACAATTCCATTGAACTACACAGCTAACCTATCTAATTATCTTTTACAACCTAAAAATTTGAAGAAGACACCATCAACAAATTCGTCAACATCGAGGATTTATAACAATTACAACTGACATGAATACGAAGGCTGCAATGCTTTCAAAACAGTGGGGCTTAACGATAACAGCTATAGTAAAATGTATAGTAATTTAAAAAAAAAGTCAACACAAAAACATGCTCATTATTTTTAAATATGAAAATACTTGTAAAGTTAAAAATAGCAGCTGACGTCTCGTTAGTTTAAAACAGCGACTTAACAATGCGTGCTTCATACCAGTGAATAGTGTGCAGTAATTATCCACACATACCAGTTAGTCCTAGGCTAGGACTTCTAGCGGTCAGCGCTTTAAGCACGTACACTCAAGCGACATAATTTTTAATAGGTCAAAAATCCTAATGAATACTAACTTCTCGTAATGTTTACTCAAAACTATGAAGACTCGGATATGCAATAATAATACAGATTAAAATAAAGATGACGGTAATTGAACAAATGGAGAGCTTGTAGAGGCGACCGCCATAATTGTATTTTTGTGTAATATTTTTTTTATTGTTTTAATTATTCTCATATGACTGTTTAGTTGAGTTTCTGCTAAAATCGCTATTTCGACCTACCTCCATATAAATTTGCGTTCAAACTATATGTATGCTTTTTATTTCTTTTATTTTTAACATTTATTGTGGTACACTTAAGTTTTTGAATTCAAATTCCTTCCGAGACCAAAATTTTCTTTAATATCTGATGTTAGGAGTTGTTTGTAGCTCATTTTAAAACTTGTGTTTAACGTTGGTTTTTAAAAATGTTGACAAAGAAGAATGTAGCCATGACATTTTAATGTTAGCCTGAGTATTTACATAGGATGTTATAACGACCGGTCAAACAGGGTTACAGCGCAGGTAAAACTGTTTTCAAACCTCTATGAAAATACATTACACCTCTTATAATTTTTTTATTGCAATACTGATTTTTTATATATTTATCACACGGTTTGACACTCGCTTATATGAACTTTAAAATCTGTGAAAACATAAAGTGAAATACAACGATTATTCATTGACTTATGGTTACATGGCCGCCCAAAATTTCCTAGCGTTTTTTAAATTATTGTGTTATTTTTAAATAACTAAGTAGCGATAAGAGTTGACTGGAAAGCTTTAGAACCAATTAAAACTTTTTCATTGTACGCATTTGTCGAGTAGAAATAAAGAAAAAGAAGAGAATTTGTTCTGTCAAAAAGTTTTGCAGTTGCATTGTTAGAATTTAGATAAACTATTTAAAATATTGTACAGATTTATTTATAATTTAGTAGTATGAATTCCATGTACGGAGCTTGACCGCCTCGAGCCAAACGCTTTCATGTGGTTTGTGTTAATCTTTTTGTAAGTACCTGCTTTGACTTATACATGTAGATATTTATATTGAATTAAACAAAAGAACGAGTCATATTTTCATTTATTTTTTACTATTTGAATTATCCCATGAACGCCTCACTAACTTTGTTAGAAACATTTCTAACTATGACGTCAAAATAGGATCTCTTTATAACAGCAAATGCCTATAACAAAGATAAACACATGTGATCTTGTATGCTATTAAAATTCAATGCACTCCTGAATGGACGCAATCAATGCATACGATTAGAGAAGAGACTTGATAGCAAATATTCTAACTAAGTGACAAAGACCCGTTGTCCACAAACGCATGCGTGCATTAATCATTTAAAATTACAAAGAATACGCCTGTGGACGCTAGACCAATATCAATTCTTCTTCATGCACTAGAGATGGTTCTATTCTTACTAGCTATCTTTATTTTTAAATTTGAATACCTAATCCTTAGTTTCATCTGGTCCCGTTGTGCTGAACTTAATTAGTGATACATTTAAATAGACTGTTAGTTAGTGTTGTTGAAATTCGATATCTTAGTTAGAAAATTGATTTAATGAAATAAAACATTATTCTGTGTAACATCTGCCCCCGCTTGTGGGCCATATTCTGGATTAAATCATAGCAGTAAAATTATTGATTGCGTTTTATTAGCGATTATTTACGACAATAATATTCGATAGATAATAGGAAGGTTTTAATACAATGCAGTAATACCCCGCTTTACGCGACTCCGTTATGCGCGGTTTCACTATAACGCGAAATTCAAATTTCACGCTCAATTGCGAAAGAGTGCGTATAAACATAATGTAGTCATCAACTTCTCTAAAGTCACGGGAATTTCAGTTTTTTCCGGAACGTATCACTCGCGTAAAGCGGGGCATTACTGTACTAATAAATATTTTATTTCTTAATAATTTTTAAACAGAATATTTTTATCGCATAGAAGATTTTCCTATTTAATGACATATCGACGTCGAAGGACAAAAGAAAATCACATTGGTCTGGAATATAGAGCAGTATTTACAGCATAGTAACTTTATGATAGCTTTGAACTTTATCTTCTAAGGAATAATGTATATAATAGTTTGTTGGATCGATTTTGAGTAACCGAGATTGGGGCCACAATAGCAAAATTAAATTCCATCTTTACTTTCGAGTGGAATGATTAATGGTCTCTAATGTTTTTTTAGATGAAATCGACCATAATCTCTTTTATATTGAAATCAAATTCATCTAGTCATGTACTTACAAATTTTGGCTTCCGATTTGAATAATAATCTAGATATTTACATTTCATTGTTATATTTTATAGGTACCTTTTTTATGAGTTGAAAAAAAATTTTTTGGTAAATTTTGATTTATTATTATAATTATTTTATTTTATTTGAAAAATTTAACGTTATGTACATAACTTATTTAGAAACAATTTGAAAAAGTGGTTTAAAAAACTTAAACTCATTTTTTGTAGGTAGACAAAAAACATCTTATAACTTGGGCATATTTAGAGTACAGTCTTACCTACTATGACCTATGCCAGTCAGACCTGTCGGTCTTAAATTATGAAAAATATATGTTTTAATTATTATTAAAATTAATATTATATTATTGTTATATGTGTTAATCTAATACATATATTTGTGTATGAACAAATAATTCAACATGCACATATGAATGTGTTTTTTTATATCCACAATTACCAATACAATTATAATTGAAACTACAATTGAATTTTACCGTCTCTCAATTTTATAGTTTCTATATTGACTGATGTCCGTTGCACAATTTTCACTAGCAAACGTTTACTTTGACAATGGAAATTTTATTAATGCCAAATGAAAAAACGCCGTGGGTTGTAAAAGGAATCTATGTTGAATGGGGTTGTTTCGTTCATATGACTAGGGGATGAATTCGCCAAATGAAATTCCTGGAGGCTCCATAACGATTTAGGTCAATGGCAGAAGGTTTTATTCAAAAAACTCTTAATAGAACAAAATTAGTTATTTACGTCGTTTACTCCTCGTTGTGTGATGTTTAAAACTTACATTAAGAGCACTTTACTATTACAAAATTTTAGTGGAGATACTATATATAATAAAATGTGTTTGCTAATGTGCGAAGACCCGTCTATAATAGCGCACTTTCATTGGTCGTTAACTACAATACTAACAGTCGTACATTTTAGTAGCTGCCAAATGATCCTTATTTACAATTTTAATAAATAATAATTCCATGCAAATACGCATATAATATTGTGACCCCAAACTATGGGTACTGAAATAACTTGAATTATGAGTACAAGGGCTGTAAAACACCCATACTTGAAAGAAATTCCACGAAATGAAATAAAATGAAAATCGTTCATTAGCATAGGCACTAAAGGCGTGCGCTTGCTCATCGTAAGACTCTACCATGACTTCGGAAAGGCGTATGACGAGAAGAATACCACAAGAAACTCGACAATCATAATAATTAAAAATCTAAATTTTAATTTAAAAAAAAAAAGAAAAGTATATTAACAATTCATAAATCAGATTGCACAGTAGTTGCAATAATAAATATTAATAATATACATGTATACAAAATATATATAGCTAGGTATATATACCTATAAAAAATTAAATTCAGTCAAAACAAGTAAGCCAAGCTCAAACACTAGTTTAACAACACATTTCCATCGCTCATGTAGTAGTCAAATATAATAATTATAATATATCAATATTTTATTCTTTGGAGCGAGCTCAATGACGAGCTACTACATCAGGACCACAGTGCACTGCCGATATGTATTATAAATAAAATAAAAAAAGCATGTGTATTCGGAATCATACACCGCGCGCTAGCCACAGGCAGTCGTATTATTGTTCGCTCCGCTATTTTATTTATAAACGGTGGGAAAAGACTATCTACGGATTGTGTGTTATATGTGTTTTTATAGCCCCAAAATCTGGCTAAAGTGGTGTGAAATTTGTTATGAAATATTCTTGCGGATTGAAGAACTATCAGCAAAAAAACCAGAAACTTGGAATCTGTATCTACCCGCGCCCGCTCACACTGAGTGTGAGTAAGGTACCCTCATACCGAACTACAAGCAGCCCTACTACGAACAGTTTTGTCAACATCGCGGGCTTACTACGAACGGATTTTACTGTCCTCACAATTACTTTTTAAACATGTCTACAACTTGCAACGCGTGTGGGAAAAACATATTAACACTCGACTATATGGAGTGTAGCAAATGCAACGAGTTGTTTGATCTGCCCTGCTTAAATATCAAAGCAGATGTTTTTAAGACATACACCCTGGAGTATAAAAATGGATGGGTGTGTCCAGTATGCAACTGTGCAAAACCCAAGGGCGACAATACATTGACCCCTGTTCGAGCATCCACTGGAGCGCTGAATATAACCTATACCTCGGAGGACAATGTTACTTTGACCCGTGGAAATCGCTCTAAATCTGCCGACAACTGTGCTAAAAATACAAGCGACGTCTCCACGCTTATAGGTGAAATACGTCTGCTAAGACAGGAGGTACTCGAGTTAAAATCTCAAAACAACGAACTCGGCCTTTTGCGTCATGACATGTTGGAACTTAAAGAACAGATAAATAAGATATCTACTACACTGGGTGACAAATTTCAGGAAATCGATGAAAAGTTCGTGGCCCGCGATAATGAGATTATTTTACTCAAAGACTCTATAGCTCAGTTACAGCACAAACTCAACGTTCAGGAACAAACTACCCTCCGAAATGACCTAGAGATATCAGGAATTCCTGAACACGAAAATGAAAACTTAATGCTAATAACTACTCTGCTTAGTAAGAAAATTGGAGTAGAGCTATCTGAAACTGACGTAGATGGAGTGTCCCGGGTGGGCAGACGCAAACAACCAGGCACTATCAGCAGCGAACAACATCAGTCGCGTCCGATTGTTGTGAAACTAGTGAGGAAGGCCAAACGCACAGAGCTGATGATGGCTGCTAAAGTGAGGCGGAACCTTACGTCGGAGAGCATCGTTGAAGGTTCTGCACAAAGGGTCTACCTAAACGAACGCCTTACTAAGGAAAACAGAAAACTTTTTCGTGAATCCAGGATTCGTTCTCAACAATTTGGGTTTAGATACTGCTGGATACGAAACGGATCGATCTATATCCGCAAAGCCGACAAAAAACCAGCCATTCTTATTACATCGGAACAAGATCTGGACGACCACATCGGCAGCGAGTCACAACCAACAACCAACATCTCAACGAAACTATAGAACCCACCCACGTGCCATAGAGAGCTGGACTTCAACCATGATCACAATCACGGTTCTATTCCTATTTTTCTATATCGTTATATTTCCTCCAATACTTTTCCCACATAATTTCACACATTCCTCTATTATATCATTATCTAATTATTGTTCTACTATATATACATTACACACTTATATCTACGAATACTGTACAACCAAAAACTTATTGTCAAATATAAAAAATGAAATCGATCAAAACAAACATATATATATCCAGCTTACCAATATAGTCACAAATTACTCTCAATCTCAAACAAAACTAATTAAGACAACAGCTCCGCTACCAGTAAAGACTCTAAACATATCCACCCGCAGCGGTAATCTCTTATTGATAATGCAGACAGTCAGCTTACACACAACATTTAACAACTTTTTCCATGGCTTTACACCACGCTCAGACTGAAGTGGATGATCTCTTCAATGTCAAATGCCACAAAGTAGAATCACTTGAAAACTGCGGAACTATTCTGAAACACTACAATTTGAAACTGGTCACGCTGAATATCAGGAGCCTAAACAAAAACTGTGACAACCTACTAACTGCCCTAAAAAGAATAAATGAAATATTTGACATAATTATTCTCACAGAATGTCGTATTAATGAAACTTCTGCAATTAATCAATTAGATGGTTACAACAGCTTCTTTACCAACAAACAGATGAATCAGAATGGAGGCGTTGTCATTTACGTGAAGGATACTTTATCAGCCTCGACATACGAACCCGACCTTGACGATGCGGACTGTCTGGTGGTCAGGGTTTCCGATGGACCCACAGTCATTGGGGTATACCGCTCACCCTCTATTTATTGCACCGATAGGTTTCTTAGCTCTCTCGATGACATCTTGCGAGGAGTATCTAGAGATAAATTCGTTATCCTAGGCGGTGACATAAATATTAATATAATACAAGATTCATTAGATAATCGGAAACAAAAGTACCTTTGCTTGACTACTGAGCATGGTCTGATCCCTGCCGTCAGTGAGCCAACACGAATGTTATCGTGTCTTGACCATTTCTTTGTGAAGACGACATTTCAAATGGAGTCGGTTGTGTGTAGTACTGACATTTCTGATCATGACTTAGTCATGCTAGGAGTTAAAATCAGGAGTGGGAAACGTCAAAGGAAAAATAGAACAAAAATAAAGATATATTATGAAGCAATTGTCGGTGATCTGACAGTACAGGACTGGTCACCAGTGCTTAGCTTAGCAAGAATCTTCAACGGATGCTGCCTCCACACTGACGTCCATACTACAAGATAAAATAGAACAACACAGTAAAATTCTACAGCTCAGCCGCAGCAAACTGATTTTTAAACCTTGGATTACACCAGGCCTTATTCGTTGCATGAGGCATCGAGACAAACTGCACTTACAAAGCAAGAAAAATCCCACCAATAACTTGCTCAAAGTCACTTTTACGAGATACAGAAACTTTTGTAATAATCTCCTACGACGTCTCAAATGTGATTATGAGCGGCAACTCCTGGAAGATAGTAAGGGCAACTCTAAAAAACTATGGAAAAATATAAAAGACATTTGTTACTCAGGAAAAAAGAAATCACAGGTGACAGAACTCGTTGACCCTAACAATAGTGCCGAATCGTTAAATAATTGTAATAAATACTTCACTACTATTGGTCAAGTGCTGGCCGATGCTACACTCAGAAAATCAAACACGTCTGAGGAGAAACTAGCGGAAATGGTGAATCTAAATAGCACATGCGCGCATTCCTTCTTTCTATATCCAACAGACTCTACGGAGGTTTCTCAGTTGATCCGTAGTCTGAAAACTGATTGTGCCACAGGCCCGGACAATATAGACAATAAATTGGTTAAACAGCTTTGTGATGTAATTAAAGACCCTCTGACGCACATCTTCAACCTGAGTTTGGCGACGGGTTCCTTTCCTGAGTCTTGGAAGATGTCCACTATCGTGCCGATTCACAAGGGAGGAGAGAAGAGCGACCCTGGAAACTATAGACCGATTTCATTGTTATGCACGTTCTCCAAGCTTCTGGAAAAAATAGTCAACCATCGACTGGTCAAATTTCTTGAAAGTAACAGACTACTATCCGACAGACAGTTTGGATTCAGACACAATAAGTCAACTGAGGATGCTACCTCTATGCTTACAAGTAGAGTCTCTGATCATCTGGACAGGGGTCTAAAATGCGTGGGCGTGTTCCTGGACTTGGCCAAGGCCTTTGATACAGTCTCTGTGCCAATACTGCTGAGGAAACTCCAAAACAAAGGTGTCAGAGGCGTACCGTTGCAATGGTTCAAAAGTTACTTGATCGGCCGGAGCCAATGTCTGAGATTAAGCCCCGACCTCAGCTCACCTGAACCTGTCAAATATGGAGTGCCCCAGGGAAGCATACTGGGACCAACTCTTTTTACTATATATATAGACGACATGCTAGATCTCTCCCTGGACAAAGCGGACATATACTGTTACGCAGATGATACCGCACTTCTATTTTATGACAAAACTTGGGAGGGTGTCTTTGATAGAGCTGAACATGGGCTGTCAAAGGTGTCAAAATGGCTTCAGGTAAACATCCTTACACTAAATACCAATAAGACGAAGTATGTAGCATTCCACATTTCAAAGACTTCCGCTGCAAAAACTCCACCCGACCTGAAAATACACAGCTGCAACAGAATTGAAAGAGTTAGTCAAACTTGCCAGTGTCCAACCATCGGCCGAACTGAGACCATTAAATATCTTGGTCTAACATTGGACGAAAAGCTAACTTTTAGAAATCATATAACAGCCTTGGCTGGTCGCGTTCGCAAAATTGCTCATATAATAAAAATTCTACGGCAATGTGCAGATCTAACTCTTTTAAAATCAGTGTACCTCGCTCTGGGACAATCCTTATTGACATACTGCATATCAGTATGGGGCGGCGCAGCAAAATCAATCCTTATTGAGGTGGAAAGAGCTCAACGATCAGTGCTGAAGGTTATGTTAGGAAAGCCTCGCAAATTTCCCACCAGCGAAGTTTACAAGGAAGTCAGACTACTCTCTGTACGACAATTATATATATTAAAGGCTACATTATCCAGTCACCAGCGCTTCATTAAATCCCCGCACTACTCCCAAACTATTACAAAAAGATTAATCTGTGTACCCCAAGAAACTGTAAAAACCAAATTTGCTAGAAGATTTAAATTATTTTGTTTCTCCTTTATTTACAACAAATTGCTATCTACTCTTGGAAATGCTTTAGCCTGTGCATCCATTCATAAGGCGAAACAACTAACTAAGCAACACCTCCTTACTCTAAATTATGACGAAACTGAGACAGTCCTCCTGTGTCAGTCATAGGAAGACCTAAATTTCCATAATGTTGTTTCTGTATTTCTATGTATTTAAACCCATGTATATGTATATATATATATATATTGTATGTATTTATCATCAGAACTTCCCTTCCACCTATTCTATTATATTCTTATATATCCTAGTGTGCGCAATTTTTATATAGTCAATCAGATTGTTGATCGGTCCCACAGGACAGGCTTGGCCTAGTGTGGGAACCAGCGGTGAATCATGATGTACATACGTGTAAATTGTAAATAAAGTATTATTATTTGTAAAAGCGCTCAATTAAAAAGAAATCAGTGAAGTATGTCGCCATAAATATTTTCAAAAGAAACTTAAAAAATAACTGATATTTAAAATCATGTTTCTATACAATGAATTATTGACCTCCGAAAAAACTTGATGACATTGACCTACCACAATTATTTCAATGTTGTGGGCGAATTATTTCACGACAAATGACCTTAAAATTTTGACTCATAATTTCGATAAGTTGCGAAGAAGAATTTAATGACGTCCTCAAACAAAAAATATTGAAATCTAAACTACTCGACATAATTTTGTTTAAAGAATAAACACTTTAAAACCCACAGTTTTTAGTTTGTTTGTGCATGTAGAAATTTATAATTGAATTAGATTTTATGATTTTATAATATTATTGTGCAAGAAATTGTTCTAGAAAAACTGAGTTAATTTTAAAATACGAGTAAATTCAATGTTGTGGTAAATTGTAAGTCTTAATCAATAACACTTGAGTGCTAAATACTGAGATTAATTTCTTAAACATACATTAATATTGTTGCATATATATTAGATAGATTACAGAGGTCTAACTAGATTGTATATGATCAACACTGACCAGTCGATATTGAGGGCCTCTACCGATAATAAATACATATATACTATGCGCTGACCACAAACTAGAATAACACACGGGACTGGGACAATACCAAACCAAATATAAAAACCAAAATGCCTACTTCTAAAAATAAATATTTCTTTCGATTGAGAATCCAACCCGGGAGCGTAAGAGACTGACGTCTTAACCAGTGTATTCGTTTATACATAATTGATAGACGGATCTAGTAAGTAGTTAACCTCTGCCCCGCTCAGGTTCATTCAATTCAATACTATTGATGGATGACGAATAAAAAACAGCGGTTTGGACTGATATGTGGACTATTTCATAGAACATTATTTATAATTAAGCATACGCAATGTGATGAGACATCTCCATGGGCGGCAAGCCTTATTATTAGATAAGCAGGTGGTATCAATCACATTGACTGATCTAATCAGGTTTTTATTATTACGTAATAAAAAAGTGCGGCTAATTTTTCATTGGTACTTTCGCATTGGAGGTCAGATGTAAAAATAACATAATCGTTTATGTATGCCTCATGATTGTTATTGGAGAGAGCTTAATTCAAAGCAATATATGGATTTTACGAGTTGATAGATCCGGATGTTGTTGCATTTTTTGTCGAGTTGTTTGTTTTTTTTTTTTTGGTACATTCCTACATTTTTTAGATTGTATTTATGCATAGCATTAACTTACAACTTTTACATCGGCGACAAGTATTTTTATAATGCACTAAACTGCCAAAGTAGATAGAAATAACGAAGTTTAACAATAGCTGTCATTTTTAATATTGCTCTATTTGAATAAATCAGATTAATACGCAGTAATGATAAGCGTGGGCGTGGTTTATCCTTTACAGAAGTATAAATTTTTAGTTGAAAATTTCTTAGCTAAGCTCGAAATAGCATCGACTTATATATGATACAACTTTCGGCGGAATGGCATAGCGTACATTTTCTACTTAAAACAGAAATGTGAATCGATGAAAATTGACACTGTAGTTTCTAGAGACCTTATCATATTTATTTTTAGCCGAACTTTTACTTTGAGATATTTTTACATTCAAATATACTTACGACATTCTAATTGATGTTAACAAAATGTTTGTGCAAAATGCAACTCTACTATACGTTTCGTGACAAAATTTATGCTATTGCGACGAAATTGACAATTTCATAATAAGTTACATACATTTATCGATATTAAGGATTTTAGTTCTTTTAGCGACATTTAGTTGTATTTGTCAAATTGCATAAATACATTTAAATATTTAGCGCTTTTGTTTGTAATGTAAAACAGTATGCCATAGAAAATGCAAAACAAACTGCACAAACTCGATGAGAAATTAATGGTATATATTGAATAAATAGGCAAATAAAATTTTAAAAAATATCTTCACATCGTAGAAAAAAATATTGTGGCATATTAAACCATTATAATTTTACTAGAAGCATAAAACAAGACGCAATGCTAAGACGGACTCGGTTAGCGGGTTAAAGAAAATGAAAAACGGTATATAATTACAGACAAACAAGATTCATACAAGTATTAGTTAATCGAAAGTTACTCCCGTAGCACAGGAACTGGCTACGCGCCCGCGAGCCGATTGGAAAGCTCACTTGTCTTCCCTTCTAGTCACGAACTAACAGACTCTATAAACGTTAACTTAGCAAAAACTATTATAGCTGATTGCTTACTTACGACCTTACTTTAACATGTTTTAAAGTTGATTTTACTTATAAAATTTTGCGAAACGCATATCCTGTTGGCAGGTTAAGGAATGTTGATCGACTAGATTTTAATGTAATATACTTGAGTTTAGGTGCAATGATATTGTTTTCATTTGTTTTAAAAATAAAACATTATTATTATTAACAGGCATTATTTATAAAAATCCTAAACTAGATATATGAGAAAGACAATAACACTCGAAACACAAATTTACCTTTATTTTAATAATAATTTCATATTTATAATCCCTAATATTTATTCATAAATCTTTGTTTCGACTGGGAATAGAACCTAGGAGCTCTGGGTAATTAGAAATACCGATTTTAAAGGATTTTTTTTTAAATAGAAAATTTAAACAATTCGTTTAAGTAATAGTAATATAATAAAAATAAATAATGCACTATACAGTATAAAATTATATTATGAAAATAATATTAACTATGAGGAGATAATTGTTTTAGACTTACTTACTTCCTATCTTCTCGTCGCGACCACGATAGCAGTAAATCCGTCGAAACGTAGGATTAAATTAACTCTAAACTCGATAGTAAGCCGTAGAATTTTGAATTAGCTATAATTATTGCGTTATAATACTGTATTTATTTACCTAATGACTGCGATTTCAATGATGAAATGAATATAAAAGTGTAAGCCGGAACAACGGACCAATGATTTTATGAGTCATCTCATTATGATTTATTTAATATCTCTAAATTTATAAATAACTACAAAATAATAGTATAACAACGATAAATGTATAACGAACATACAAGCTTATTGTCACAAAAGTATCTGTGTTTTTTTATAAATGCGTTTTGTAATATAACGTTTGTGATGATGATGATTCTGGATTGACAGCCTCTACAGCGGCACAGTACTTGCCGGGTGTGTTCGATCAAAAATAATATGACATTTTAAAAATTTGTTTCAAGTTTGGTTCTTGTTGCCCTTTATATATAATAAATCCATAGTTCAGAGTATCTAAACTTGAGCCACGATATTGGATATGCTTCTACTTATTTAAAAATTTTAAATATGACTACAAAAAAAAACTTCTTGTAATTAAGCGCGGGTAGTTTCAACCTTCCTTAATTATAAGACAACCGTAGTTTACAATTTTTGTCTCAAAAATTAGGATATGTTGCAAATCTTAATTAACACTAAATAGATTTATCGGCCCTTAATTTTATAATATTTTTATTGTACCTGACTGTGTCGAATATATTGAAAGTAAACCGTAAAAAGACGATAAATTTTACGAGCGCGTTAAACAAATTGGAAGCTGTTTTGAAATACATACTCAAAAATATATTACGCAAAATGCATACTCATTATTGGTGAGCACAATTTTCTGCAATTCATTGATATTATTTTAAAGAAGGCGATCATCATCATCTCCATGGTTAGAAATACGAGTAACAACAAGCAGCTGTTTCGTAACTGTTTAGCCTACATTTAAATATATCTATAATGTATTACATTAGGTTATTAATACATATAAATAGCTGTAATAATTAAAGTAAGTATATATAAATAATGGATACATAATTCGCCTTTGAGTTTGTTTTTGAGAATATACTGTGAAATTTAGGACGTACTAAATTGGAAAACAATGAGTTGCTCGTTTGTACTTGATTAACCTTTCTTTGCCTACATAGATGTTTACGTTTATAACGATGGTGCACGCTCCTCAAGCCGGCATAGCGTAGGCAACTACTCCCTTCAGACAATTATAGACTGTCTATAGTTAAACATTTATGACTGAATTTTATTTTAATATTAATGATTTATCTATATAAAATGAAGGTTTATTTTTATACATTTCCTTTCATCAACATTCCAAAACGAACGTCTGTTAGCACTACGCTAATTACAATCGTACGCAGTGTATGTTTGGAATTAACGAAACTGTAATTCATGAGTTTGTGTCAAAATTATACAATATGAAATATGATATAAGTAAAAAAATAACAAAATGTTTGAATTTTAGTATAAAAACATTATTAAAACGTTCAAAATGTCAATATCAAAATTAATTAAAAAATTAGTCATAAAAAAATAATGCCTCAATTTCGATAAATGTGAAATGTATTATAATTAAAAGAAAAGACAATTAATCTAAAACATAATTTAAATAATCAACTTTCATATATTATACGTATTGATAACAAATTAATAAATGGGCCATAATAGATCAGCAGCGAGATAATAAAGCTGGCGAAATCTGCATTGTTGTACCATAACAATGCAACAATTACACCACGAAGTCAGTCGACTAGAATATACGTATATGTTGCATACAACTTAATATACAGAGCAATAAATTATCGCTATGATAATTAATTATATGATAAAAAGCTTTTATCTGCAGTAACAGAGAACAAAACCGACAGTAATGTAACCGGTGTTGTTAGCGCATTTCGTATTGGAATTCGATTAACCTCTTAAAATGAATATAAAATTTATAACACAAAATATTTGAAGTAATGAAAGTTACGTATAGGTTTGAACTGAATGCGTAAATTAAAAAACGTAAGAACGTAATTAATTAGTGGATATTACAAAATAAATGACTCTAATATTATTGGCTTGTTTTACCATAAGAACTGGCTATGTGATACCATGTTGCATAAACTCGTGAGCATGCCTATGGCTTCACGATACGTCGAGCAGTAGGGTTGATATCGCAAGAACCCGGTTGGTATCGAAAAGAGATATGATAACCTTCACGTCTTTATTAAAATGCAATGAAATCCAAAATGGATTTCCCAATGAAAAAACAGCATATGGAGAAAAAAATTCAATTTTATTTCAAAACAAGATAATTAATTTCAAAGTATTTTTTACTTCTATAATATTTCAAACATCGTAGAGCATTGCACTATTACATATATATAAAATGTACGATTTACGTTTTTAAATTAATCCATTAAAATCGTAGTCTAATGAAATCGGTCACGGAACCACGCAACTGGCAACGTTCTTAAATTGGCATTTGTTCCAATTTTTATTACGAACAAAGAGAGGAAACAGGAACTTTGTTTATAAATGCACTTTTGTAATAAAATTGTTGCAATCGTATTTTTATGTAGAAAGTAGTTTTCGGAATTAAACAGACGTGATCTACTTTAATACGTTTTAATAAATATAAATTAATTTTAAAAAAATTACTTTCAACTTATTATAAACCAATTTCAACAATATTTGACGGCTTATATTTCATTAACTACAACAAAAAAAAAACACTAAAACTTCAAATCTCAAACTGCGAGCTAAATCGAATTGACAAATTGTAAATTGGATTTACAACCGCGTCTTCGTTTCATGATCGTGACAAAACCGTCAGATAAATTAGAAATTTTATCGAAAAATTGAGGAAAAAATCTATTTAGTTCTAATGACACAGCAGAATCCATGCTTTTAGAAAAAATATCTTAATGATCCTCGTCATCTCAAAAAAGAAGACTTATTCCTTTAGACATTAATTCAGCACGCAATACTATTACGCAAAAAGTACATTATGGCTAATTTCATTGGTCATTAACTTGGTTGGTACCTAATGAAATTCGCTGGTTAATAACTCGGTCTATATACAGCATACCACTTTGGCAATTCCCAGTGCTTATGGCACGTGTTAAGGTCATTTTAGCTAACTAACTTAATTTAAAAACATAAAATTTGGACAGTGAAAGTAAAGAATCCTAATACATAACCTACAGCCCGAGGTCTAATTGCCGTTACGTATGTAATTGGTAAATTAAGGGGTAATGGTAGATGGCTCTTTCAAGAGTTAGTTACACACTACTTAATGTAGAATTAGCGTGCACTCGGTCAGAAAAGGTTAGCAGTGAAAGCAAATAGGTGTTGGGGTTGCCGGCAAATTGTGAATCGTAAGAGTAGCTATTTGCCTCTATGGATCCAATTTGCGATTACTAGCATCTGCCAATTGCACGCTATAATTAGTTTGTCGGAACTTTAACTAGTGTCGTCAAAGACAAATTCCTGCTCTATAGGATGATAAACTTCGAAGTTAAACTTAACTAAGAATATAAGATTAACAAGAGCATATCTATAGAATTTGTTCCATATGTGCCCCATATAGCGGTTTTGCGGTTGCGAAATTTCGATGCAAGATCTCATAAAAACAGTTATAAATCAACAATATAGATTTAAGTAATGCAATTTACAGCGGTGTACTAACAAGAATGGGCTTCCACCTTTCACTAGTTAGAGCAATAGGCTCGCTATCGTACAAGATGTCACATACTTTCTCGAGCATTATGGATAATATTCTGGGTTATTCTTTGTTCGGTACACGGTAGATAACAACTGCAACTCTTTTTTATAATGGTTCATTACAGGACCGCACACAAACTAGATTAGAAGCTAAATAGCAAGAATTTATAAAATGATATAAATTCCCGTCCTCGTCCCGGTCGAGAGATCGGATTCTTCACGTTATATTTTACTAATCCCATCTCTATATCAAACCAATTTCCGTCAAAAGACGCAATAACTCCTTGATCCAATGGTTGCAAGTCGTGTTTGGAGGAACAAAACTTTGCGACAAGTGAATTCTGCTATCGAATCGAAACAATTGACGTATGCTTGAGGAATAGTGTCAAAAAATATCTGACGTAACTCGAAACGACGTAAATCAAAACGCGACGCGACGTAAGTCGAAGACTGCGTGTACAATAATTTGAAATGTCAAGACAAAACCTAGTTCTTTAAAAACTATTTGATTTTCTACATTTTTTCATAAACTTAGCAAAGTTAAATTAAGTAAAACAGCACATTAACAAAACGGTATATATTTTAAACAACTTATTCAGTTGACAATTCTTTATTCAAGGTACACAAATTGAAAGCATTTATTTGAATTGTCATTTAACATTGTCTGAGAGAAGAGAATAGTTGATAATGAAACCTATACTACATAGCACATCAGTTTAAAATACCTTCCTCCTTAATTGTGTGGCATGAATGAATTACTTACATTAGAGAAAACAAAAGATATTGGAAGATAAATGACGAGGTTTTCCAAACTTCTCTTTTTATATCAAATGAGAAGAATATATGTTTATATCTGAATGGTATAAAAAATATTAGTTTGAGGCATTAGGATTATATGCTTGTGTAATTTTTGCCCTGATATCCATATAAAAGAGTGTCGGTATAATTTGAAATGATAATGCAGCGTGGAATGAAGAGTTGAATGAACCTTGAACTAAATACATTCGATTTCAAGTTATTAAGGCATATTATAAAATTCTCATTAAATTGAAGTGATAAAAGCACGAAGAAATTTTAGGCCCAAAAGCAAAGAGAATGTTGAGAACGAATTGCATAAGACAGTATCAAGGTAAGCAATTGGTTTGAAAGCTAAAACAAGATTATCTACGAGTTCCGGTTTCACACGTATTAATATGAACTATAATTGTTTAATATAATAGAGTAATAACTATTTAATTAACTATATTATTTGTTAATTACTTGGAATCTCAGTGAATAGCTAATTTCTAATTTTCACTTATTTATTCCACTAAAGTTATTTCTTATTACGTCTAAAAATAAGACAAATAGCGTATTCGATTATCAATCTGGAGATTCTTAATCAGTCGGTTTTACCATTTAAAATGAACCTATATTGTTATTTCGAAATAAACCATGAACAAGAAACATATTATAGAAGGGTGCCACTATAACCTTGGCTGTTGTTGAAATTCCTCCACGAACACTTCGCCGATAAGTCAATTAGGTTCAAATTATTATAATATATTACCGTTACTCACGTTCACAATAGACTACTGGAGTTTTTACAATAACATTTTTTTATTCACAATTGTTTCGTTTCCTAATTCATTATTAATTATATTTTCAGATGTCTACACTTTTTTTAGCTGGTCACCTGAAGAGTTTGTATGTTGTGCTGATCCATCTATTTTATTAAGGAAGATAAACATAACTAATACAGATAGGACAGTAATCTGTAAGCAAGTAAACGGCAATGTATTGGCCATTACAAGGAAGGACCGAACTATAAATGCCTAGGTCAGCGAGATACCATGTAACCAAATTTAACGCCCCGAAGCAAAGCTTGTATGTAATAAGATAGGACTGAATTACCATTTTTCGTATATCTAATTTTATTTGAAGGTTACTTTCAATATTATATTTTTAAAGTGATATAATTAATTTATACAATCCATGAATATTTATAGGTATATCGGGACACATTTATATTTCTGTTATTGGCTGTTGCCATTTATTAGAGTAACGCCTACGTAATTGTAAATATTTAAAATTCCTTATTGAATCAAATAATCTAATAATTATTGGGTTGGTGTTTTGAAAACAAGTCGACAGCGTTCGTGTATACGTTTCATCAGTCTATAGACAGGGGTCAATTAAAGGGTTCACAACCGTACTGTGCGATAAATCATTGTAAGCACCAATTTTGCACACTTTCCCATTAATAGTTTGTTTTCATTGTAGTGAAAGAATCTGTGCTCTATAATTAATACGTGGTATTGTATTCAATCAATGGCAGCAGTTTCACGGCAGATGATTTTAACAGTAAAAAATACTTCGATAGAAAAGTTTTAGACGCAATTTCAAAAACTAATTTTATAATCTGTCTGAAAAAACTAAAAACCTTGTGAGAATTTGTAAGTGTCTAGGAACGAGAAATTGTTGAAACTTGAATCTTATCATTATTCGATTCTGGGACGTTCCGGTTAATACATTTTAAACTTCGAAAGTTTAACGACCTATTGTCAAACAAATATTGTCTCGGAAATACTTTTTGTTTCTTCGTATGTTTACCATTAAAGTGCTTAACTGTTTACTTTTAAAGTACCAAAACTCTATAGAGTTTAATATAAATCTAATTCATGTGTGTACAAAATTCTTGAGTGTGTATACCAATACATAACTTTATTTATGTCATTTAAAGAGTAACATTAGATTTTCATTTGTTATTTTTCGCAGCAACCACGTTGTCTGCAAACCTCTCGAAATGTAAAATTATCAAGAATAAACGCGATAGTAAGGGACAAAAAGTCTTTTAAATTATAATAGCATGATAGTAATTTCATTAAAACAATTTTATTTCGAAATTATTTGAAATTTCTATTTTGAGCAAACGTTTACTCATTGTTTAATTTAAAAAGAACATTAATTAAATATGTAAAAATCTGCTTCAATAGAATAGGTGTTTTTTAAAGCTATTATAATTGCACAGATGTTTAAATACAATACAAAAATATTCAAATAAATATTTTGTCTAGTCGGCATTGCGTAGTCTATTTAATAATATTAGTAAGGAACTGCGTGGAATTTTATAATCGTTTGTGGCTACTTAATACTCGGTATTTAGGTAGTACGAGAACTGAATAATTCAACTACGTTAAGCCTATATATAATACATATATCGTTTATATCTGTCATGGCTTTGCAGACGACGTTCGTTGCTTGCGTGCTTAGACTACCGAAACAATTAAACTTCTAACTTCGACTTAACACCGCTACGATTCCTTAAGTGTTTTAGTAGGACTTTAATATAATTAAATTTTTAGGTCAAGGTTAAAGGAAAATTATATGCGTATTCAAATGAGATAGGCTGAAAGGACAGACAGCTCAAAGTTTCATTAAAAGACAATTTATTCCTACTTACTTATTTTTTAATAAAATAAACTTATGTAAATATTAACTAAATATAAACTACGTTAAATACAAAGATAAAACTCGTCCAAGTTCTTCCACGTTTATTTCACTTGTGACAATGCGACATTACTATAAGAAACAATAAAACATAGATAACGCTTTTGAATCGTGCGTTGTTTACATGCGGTTGTGTTGAAGAAAAAGCTCTTAACCACACGCTTCTTTCTATAACGTACATAATTTATTTATTTAACCGTTTATATGCAATAATAGTTTAATACTAAAGTGAATTACAAAATTATTCTGTTAACGGCGAATAATAAATAAAAACAATTGCAACAATTAATTTTTAAAAACCTAACAACCTACGCAACACCTGGGCATGTACTCGAAGTTTAAAAATAATAAAACGTCATTTATATGCAAGTTTTATTATACTTAGATGTTCATATAATTACTATAATAATATATTCCATTAATTACTAATAATTAAGTCGGTTTAATTGACTCCCAGACAGAGATTTTTGGCGATTACGTGTCATCGTGGATCGATTGAAAGGGTCAAGACCATGGGCATGAATTAAACATATTTTAAAAGTAAAAAGCGTGCACTATAATCTAAATTGAAATTCGTGATACGTGTTTAAAAGTATAAAATGCACGAATTGGCCCAGTAAAGTGTTTTAACAGGAATTTCTATCTAACATTTGGAATACGAAATTGCCATGTTTATGAAGAAGCGTGACTTGGTTTAAGCCAACAGAGACATTGTCAAAAACTTATTGTACCTTCACTCAACTATCTAAAATCCAGCCGTTCGATTTCAAATCCGGTTCTCTTTTGTAAACAAGATTTGCATTAGAAATATTTAATGTAACGTTAAATAAAAGGCAAGGTCATTCATCATTATGGTCTGTATGTTAGTTTCATATGTAAAGGATGTCCTATTTTTGATGTCTATAGTTATATTTGAGGGAATAGAGTTTCCAATTAGAATTAATTTCATTAAATCGTTTAATCTTAATAACATAATAATGAAAGTCAGACATTCAAATTAAAAATGTACAAAAAGTCACAGGAGCGATTTCAAACAGATGCTCACGAACAATACTAAATCTAGCCGATCTCTGTACATTTTAGAGTTTAAATAGAAAGTGCAAGTTTATTTTGTATGCTTTGTTTTTGGTAATAAATAGCACATTTAAGACATATTTATAGTAATTGTTCGACCCACGCAGCTCATACAAAGTTGCTTTTTATAGCTTAAATGCATTTTATTGTAGCACTGTACCACGTTAATATCTCCATAAATGTTTATTAGAATAACTGAATACATTTGGAAAGCCCTTTAATATTAAAACAGTGTCCATAGTGTGAATTATGAGAATGTAAGTGCAACTATTTCATGAACAGTTACTTTTAAAATTAGTTCTGTGTGTCACCGATAGGTTCGCATTGATTCAATCTATACAAAAAAATGCACTGTATAATGGATCGCTCTAGAAATCTCATTTATGCAGACGCCTCCGTGGAGAGTAGGTGCTAAACATTAAATATTTGATTTTATTAAGTAGTTCTTATGTAAATAGTTGTAAGCGCCACATTTAACTGATAATTTATTCAACAAACGAGCTTAAAGCTAAATTCTGAGGTAGTCTGTAAATGGTAAATAGATACGACGATAAAACGTGTAGTTTTAATATTCTATGCGATATTCAACATTCATGCTTTGAAATTATGAGTCATCGGCAAATCCATAATAATGGATTATTGGTTTTTCATTGTTTTCTATTCGATTATTGTATTTCGCTAATAGCGCTGCATTTCTTATTTTTGTGTTCACGTGATTTGATATAAATAGTATTATTGGGAATAAATATACATATTGCACAATAACTACTTATAGGAGATAAATTTCGTTTACATTCATCCGGATGCAATAAAAAAATTATTATTCGGAAGCAACCAAATAACCGAATTCAGAGTTCAGATAAAGATAAATAATTCATAGATGTAAGTAGATATCGCTAGTAATAAAAAAATAGTTTCGATATTTGTACTTAATCTTTATTTACTATTTTGACAAATACTCTCCTTCACAACTTGGCTACTTTCAAGCTGATCCTAAAACACTACTAAACCAGTCCGACGGCACTAGGGAGTAGTAATGCATACCTTGTCTATTAAAAGGTTTTTTAAGTAGATTTTTTTCAAACTACATATTAATAAATATAACTTATATCGCATTATCCTTATGCCTAAACGTTTCAAATTTTTAAATAACAAAGTGTTTAGATATAGGTGTTATAATAAACACGATTACGGTAATTAATTAAAATGTAATTAATTGAACTAATTAATCTTTGTATCTATTATAGAGGTCATCATCAGTGTTTCAACTAGATAGATTAAGCAATGATGATAATCATTTGACAGTTTGTGACCATGAATCAATATTAAACCGAAAGAAATTCCTAGAATTGTTTCTTAAAATTTGTTATTTGTGGTTTGTTACCATGCTTACAGTTTTTGTTTATTTTCAATGATAATTATAGAATGAAATGTATTTTACATGTCCTAAATTATAAGATAATCTTTTCGCCTTAATTGTAGATTATGCTTCCTATTTGCGATCTTATCATGTTTACTTGACAGGAATGTTTGTTGAGTAAACAGTGAGGAAATCTTTTTTAATAACGTATCGGTTTAATGTTCTAGTTAAAATATTTGGGGTTACCAGTTTAGGACATCAAACAAAGATTTTAGTTGTGATACCTTTGCAGACCTAATCTAACCACGATGGCTGCAAACTTTTAAAACACTGAACATTGGAGTGGAATAATCAAATTTAAAATACTTTTTACTAAATAAATTTAAAATATTACTTTTGTGACGTAATGTGTAATATTTTATTAGATTATTTTAATAAAATTAAAAAAACTGATTGAATTTAAGTCTACAAACAATAACCACATACAATATAAAGTGATTATGTATGATCATTTTTATTAAATCTAAGTCGCATATAAAACTTTAGGGCTCACCTTCATATTGTATACAGTAACAAATCAGTATTTATGTATCAACCCTCGGAAAATAATAAGAAAAAACATCCCCTCGCGTATTATATATCGATCCGAATTCACTCCCCACCTAGTCTTTAAAACTCGAAAGCCACAATCCGGAAAATCATCTCGTGCAACTTTTTTAATTAAAATAAATAATTAACTTTTAACACGCTGTAAAGCGATGCAAATTAGCATGATTACGTTTATGTAACTTTAATAGGAAAAATAAATATTTACATTTTATTATTTTAATATAATTTAATTTTGTGCTCTTATTCTCAGCATAAATAAAACGACAAATTTTATCATTTTAAAACAGTTTTCCTATTTTTCTTATAATCAAAATCATTCTGAAATTTTAAAATTCGACTTAAATTGGAATTTTAATTTTGTCAACGGATAAAAATACATGTATAAATACTACGAATGAATTCGATTCTGACTTCAAAATATGCACCTAGTAATAGTACATGCGTTTATTTATCATTCGAATCGTATATTTTTATGCATGACCAACTTTTAATTTTTTCTCCCTTACATAATGTAGTGCAATTAGATTCTGTCGAATGTTAAGAGATGATACCAAAAGTGAATGGACATTCATTTGTGTTAACGTAACATTAAGCAATTGAATTAAATCTAGGTACTTGAATTGCATGTAATTAGTTGTCAAAAAGTATTTTATCATTAGATAATTGAAATTTTTAAAATTATCGTATTTTTTAATTTTATTTGAAGATTACTTGACATACTTTTGTATGATAAATTTGCAAAAAAAAAGTGAAAATAGAGTAAAAATCCCATATTAGGATATAATATTTATTTATTATTTCCAATAAGTAGGTACTAAAGCTTATATTGTGAGTAAATTAAAGATATGTTTTAAGTAATGACACGTTAGGGAATACTTCAATCGTAATTGAAGTAATAATAGCTTCAATGGATAACAATTTTGCAACGCCAGTGGGTTGTAATAAAGATTAAACCTTATTTCTGTTGGAACAGCTACTTGGACATATGCGAAATTAAAAATTATTAACAGTATTGGTCGCAATTTATACTAAAAAAAGAAACTACACTCTCATATCTGAGAATATTAAACTTCGTAAATATATGTGTATTAATATTTTAAAAAACACAATGTAATAATATAATATTGAAACAAAAATCGGCTGTTTACTAAAATATGCTGCAAGTGCCAACAGAGGGTGGTGTGCGGTGACATGCGCAGTGGAACGCTGCGTCAGGTCAGGGGTCGTCGTATCTACAACAGCTGACAGATGGACGCCGACCATCCAAACAATGCTAACGAACCTGGATATTTGCCAAAAAATAAAGTCGCAACTCATGTACTCACCTTAGACGGGAGAGCATCGGGCTGCATGAAGTAAAACAGGAAGAAAATCCATATAGTTCCGACAAGGATCAGTATTTTGACGTTTCGCCTCATCATGATGAATCGGTGCACTAGCTAGGGGTTAAATTTTGTATAATTAGATAAACATAGGGAATGTGTGAGTAGTAAACATCCGTAAGAGTCAACGTTGGAGCATACGATCGCAAATGGTGATCGCGAGCGGCGCACGGCCGCGCTCTCGGCTGCGGCGCGCGAACTGACTTCTATTACAGATAGCAGTACAACTGGCCGGTCATGCGCATATCACACTCGCTACCGAGACACCACAATGCCTACTAAAAATAGTAACATAAACAGTATACAATTTAATAGAGCTTTGTAACATAAGATCTATAAAGTTAACATGTTGACGTTGGAATGTTTAATAGGGATCGTAACCAATAATGATCAAATACCAAAACCAAGGCAACTATAATACAAATGATACAAACACTAGTTTAATATAAGCATTTAAAAACGTAAACAGGCCTTCTTAAATATTAAAAGTTATCAACATCATAGGTCGAAAATATACTTTTTAAATAGTTCCTGGTTGCACACAAACTTATTCATATAATCTACATAGTATACATACATATGCTCATATTAAAAAAAAAACAAGGAAAATTTAAATATTTACCGTACATTTGATATTTTACATAGTATTTGCTACTTTATAGTCAAAAAAAACTACATGAGATCCTAATGATACATAAAAGTCGATTAAACCGACAACTTTTGATTCTTGTTGAAAGTTGATACATAATTAGTTGTGATTGAACATGTAAATTGATAATAATATAACAATATAATTTCATAATATGATAGCTTTTGTTTTCATAAAGAACCACTGAAATTAAGCTTTACAGATTTTATGAATTTTTTTCAGCACTTACGTACATAAATATCAATATATATACATGCTTACTTAGAATTAGAATTGGAATAAAAAAATACAGAGGCGAACTAGAACTAATGATTCAGCAGAACTTCTCTCTCTACTTCACTGCAATACTTCTAAACTACTCTACCTTTGGAAACACTAATTATAATGATGTCTATTTCCAGTAACTAAAATAAAAGACTGTAGCTTACTTCGGCGTGTTTTATTTTCGTAATTGAATTCGATATTTTAAAAAGTTTATAGCTATAGTTGGTTTCCATTGTTTTCCATCATTAAGACTAAATCGATCAAAATTTACATTTTGGTGGGTCGCATAAAGTCTAGTATTTAAAATATTATAATAATTTTCAAATAAAAAGTATTCTTATTAAACAGGAGCAAGAATGGAAGCCGCATAATATAAGTTTCTACTTAATTCATTTTTAACAATAGAAATATAATAATAGTGTTTAGGCTTTAACTCGCCGGCCTAAGTAATGTTCGTATTTATATTGTTGGTTCCCATAGCATGTGCTCGTACAATACACTATTGTTTTCTTAAAAGTTTTGCTATTCATATACATATGTAAATGTGAAAATAAAGACATAACTATTGTGTTGGTTTTAAAGATACACGTTGCGTTCTCTTTATAACTAGTAAAGTGTAAGTGAGAGGTAACTACAGGTAATAGCGAAAATTATTCAATTATGAACTCGATTTAATTTAACCGGTATAAATTGGAAAAATGTCACCTATATGTTTAAAATTAGAATCAAATCTCTCTAATAAATGTGGGTACTAAAATCTTTAACAGAAAATAACGCAAGTGAACGTAATAAATAATAAATTCCATACAAACATATAAACTGTCAAGTACAATGTATAATAACACATAAAATTTAAAGTAACCAGGTATGAAAAAAGGAGAGCGCCTTGTCTACCCAAACGAAGATAATTTTCTCTGTGGAACTGTCTTCACTCATAAGTTGCACTGTAAAACTATAAAGTGAATAATAATATATCTTTAACATTTCGCATCTAAGTATATACATGAAGTATGGGTATCCTAAATTCGTTTACAAACCACTATCATAAACCACTTCGTTAGAGAGGTTACTTTATAATTCAATACAATAAATAAATATTGATATTGATAACAAAAATATTTTATTACTCTTTCCATATACAATTAGCGTCAGCTTCTTAACAAAATTCAACTGCCATCTAGTGGGGAGTAGAAGAAACTATACTTCAGTTCTAATCACTGTAAATGTGAAGTAATATTGTATTTAGTACAACGTTATTGACATAGAGGGCTTCCATTTTAAAAGCGTATTTGTGTCGTTGGTTTTTGTTTTAAATTGGAATCGGAATGTGGTCATGCATTCGTTACAGTATGAAATTCATCGTTTATTATTAGGTCAATCTTTAGTATGAAAAATTCCGATATTAAATAAACCGATAAATATTAAAGCTAATAACTTTATAGCTATATAGAAAATAACTAATTAAGTAGGTTGATTTTATCTTAATATATCTAATAATAATCTATATATATAAAACTCAAAGGTGACTGACTGACTGACTGACTTAGTGATCTATCAACGCACAGCCCAAACCACTGGACGGATCGGGCTGAAATTTGGCATGCAGGTAGATGTTATGACGTAGGCATCCGCTAAGAAAGGATTTTGATCAATTCTGCCCCCAAGGGGACAAAATAGGGGATGAAAGTTTGTATAAATCTTATTAGATTTTCGACGGATTGAACTGAAATTAAAGATTGGAGTTACTGTGATGAAGACGTTTTTACACACGCTAAACAAAAATAAAGCCGCTAAAACTATACCTAATTAATAATAATACTTCTTAACGGGAGCGAAGCCGCGGGCAACAGCTAGTTGATTATAAAATAATATTTTTGTGAGTTCCATGTTTTAGGCAATAATCTAATTTTACTTGCGACAATTTTCTATTTTTTATACTTTAAATATCTTTAATAGGGAACGGAATAATTAGTTTTGATTTAATAAGCAAATTAGCTTATCTAATAAATCCTGCATTTGTTTCGCATGTTTCGTTTGTTTACCAGCAACCCCTAAAAAGTTATAGCTACCTATATGTGTGTTCGCATCCAGACTCCCGCCATAGTCGGTGTGCTGTTCGACGGGAGTGCGCGTTCCCGATTTTCTGTCGAACTAACGCGGGTAATTTGAAGTTTTACATTTTTCACGAGTTAAATAGTTTTTATATAAATCCGATTATTAATTAGTTGGATTCAAAATATTAGTAAGCATTTTATTTTAATTAATTGATTTAATTTTTGGGATAAATTAAATTTGTTTATACAAAAATCTAAAATTCTATTAATTGTTGGGCTAAACTAGTTAAAAACTAATATCAAATTTATTGTTCTATTTTTAAATTTCAATTTATAAAAGAGCCGTTGTTAATTCGAAAAGAATTCTGTCTCATTGTATGGACACAGATAACCTCAATTAAACCTATAGAATACAAAAATGAATATTATCTTAACGTTATATCTGTAACTATTTTAAGTTATAATTTCCTACTAAATTATTTTTATTTATTCTGCTAATTATCCTTATTACTAAAAAATGATATATTTCAGACAATAGAAGAGGAGAATAGAAATTAACAAAATAATAACAATAATAATAGCGTTTTTTAAATGTCTTGTTTCGATTTTCTATATGTATCTCGTCCTTCCAAACTCCTTCGAAAGAATTGTATGGTTACAAGTATTATTCAATTAAACGCACTTTATTAGGGTGACGAATCTTTTTGTTAATCCGCCATGTCATGTCATGTTTTTAAAATGAAATCCTATTATACCTATTTATATGATCTTTGTACAAAGAAGAACTAATTTTCATAAGGGTTAGGGTGAATACTGGATAAAATAAACAAGATTAATTATTTTTTTATTGCTAGTGCTTTTAATTAATTTTTAATAAAAATATTTTGGATACATGGTCTCTTCACTTAATTATATTACGTGATAGTTTAATAAATATTAAATTCAATATTATTTCTATTCGTGTAGCGAACATTCAAAAGACTATTCAAATCGGTTTTAAGTATTCTAATCAAAGCATATTTTTGAACTCTAATAACTAATGCAGTGCAAACTTCAAAATTATATCAATTCATATATCTTTAGTATTATTAAAATATATCTACACTGAACTTTATAATACAGCTATAATCATGAGGTAAAAGGAATTATTTTAATTTAAAATGAATCTGTACATGTTGTCATACATTCTATTGATTACATATCAAGCCATCGTCAAATTAGCGTTTGAAGCAGCAATGCCACGGTCTGTTGTTCGAATCTCTTTGGGAGGAGCGTTTTTTCTCCCCTCATAGTAGGGGTCGTATGGGTCCATTATATAGCATGTATTAAAAGTACACCCCTTTTAAAACAAACTGGTGTGCTAATATTAACATCTAAGCTTCTTCGTACGAAAATTTTAAATGTTAAATAGTAGGTGGGCGATTCCGTTCTAACTGTGATTTTTTTGATTAAAAATTTCAAGATATTGGAATGAAACTTTTTTAACTTATTTATGAATATTATTTATCTATTTTACTCTAAAAATATAAATCTGAAAGGATTTTGCTACAGCTTCAAAGCGTTAAGAGCGAGAAACAAATTTCAAATTTTCCGTTCCACGGTACTGACTTATTTGTCTACGGTACTGACACATAAAGTAAATTTGGTAGAAATTCTTAAAGAAAATGGTCAAATTTATTCATTAATTATGTTTTAACATTTTTAAACTCTTTTATAATATTTATTGTGATAAAAAAAATACACAATTTACAGGTAAATTCTAGAAATGGACATGACATGACACGGTACTGACATTTAAGTGATATATTAAAAGTTTTCTCTGAGTGGCAAGTTATATTATATAAAAATAATGTTGAAATATGTTTATTATTATCCAATTAACACAAAAATTTCATTACTAGATAATTAATTAATGAGAAAGGAGAACAAACAATACAGGACATTAAAAATCACAGTTAGAACGAAATCACCCAGGTACGCATTCGAATTTTTTCTAAATTAAAATTTTATGCGTCTTACTATTGCGCTTGTTTTAATGCATATTTTTAACATTTTGTAATGAAAACAATCTTAGGTTTTTTAATTACTAGTTCTATGTAACTATATAATAAACTATCTATTTATAGTTTTCTTTTGTTTTTGAGATAATATCAACCGTTAAAATATGTGTGAATGAAACAAAATATGTTACTACTTTCGATGTCACATGTCATACATATTTTATGTGACAAATGAAATCCTCTTTAACGAAATGATAATAAATTTATAATCTATATTTACTTTCGACGCTAAATGTCAGAAATGCAATCAATAATTTAATGTGACAACTTAAATTATCTCTAAAGTCCATATTATTATGAAATAATTAAATAGCATTAATGATTTAAAAAATGTCGTCAATATTAGATGACTAAAATTTTGACAATCGGAACGTTGCAACATTTTTAACGGTTTATAGTTGTTTCTGTTCTTAATTTAGAAACAAGTTTAATTGTTATTTATTGTGCTGGTCACGCGAAGTTCAGTGCTGTTGCTCAAATATGATTCGAGGAAATGCTTCGTGTTCTAGAAGACTTATTACATTACCTAATTGAAAATAGCACAGTGCTATATATCTGTATGGAATGCCAATAACGAGATTACAATTGTATATGTACAAATATATCTAATACATTAATATAAATTAATAAACGTTTTTGTTAAATTTTTTTGAACAAATTTAAATAATGCTTCAAATTAAACGATACAATAAAAATAGCTATTAGGAAAGTAATTATCAGTTTTTTGTTATTTTTTTTTTAACCAGGAGCTGTAGTTTCAAAAAGTGTTTGGTTAAAAAACGACCCCAAAAAGTCTGATTCTCGAACTCTCGATTCTCTCAAACGAATTTAAATCGGAATCGAAATCGATTTTGACTCAATCATATTTTCAATTCTACATCTATTATTTTTCTATTAGGTATATATTTATAAAAAAAATCTAGACGCAATAGAGATTTTCTATAGAGTATTTTCTTCAGTATATTATTGATAGAATTATTATTTTTCTGAATTATATCAATTTAATCGCACCATGAATAGAGCAACTGATTGACGGACTAGTTCGGTCGCGTGCGTCTCGACTAGGCATTGTGATGACTTTGAAAGGACCTATTGTGACGTATAGTCGACACTGCATACTCGAACTAATGGCTCCTTTTCGTACAAATATGAAAGGGGGTGATGAAATCAATTGCGACTTTTCTATTGCCTGCATGATGTAATACAGTGCCCTAGCAGAATAAAGCAAATGTTATTGCTCGTAGATCGTACGTACATCTAAATAGAATCTTCTTCTTTTAATAATGGCATCAGATATATATTAAAGACAATTCTGCAAATGTCGAGTATTCGAGCAACAGCCCAATAAGAAATTATAAAATTTTGATTCACACGCAAACCCTCATTTAAAAAACCTAAATTGACAAGACTTTGTTTGTTGTCTTGAGACATAAAAACTTTGTTTGTTTTATTTTTGTAAAATTAAAGAAGATTAACGTTTATTTTAATAATTAGTATCATAAATTTAATAAATTAATGTAGGTATATTTCTCAGTCAAAATGTTATTTTATTTCAGTTGAACATTATCATGAAGTTTTCATCGCCATTTTTGTACGGGTTTTGTGTAGGTAATTATTGTTTTTGATGCAATCCATTATGCACTTGTGATTCAATGTTAAATATACTTAAAAGTTATTTAAGGACATAATGGCTTGCAGATTCTTCCTTTGGTTATCTACATATATAGATATGTATAGACGAATAAATATATATTAGCGTAAACACAGATTTTTCAAAATTATTTTATTGAGTAGCTTTTGTTCGAAAAAAAAATCAAACTAATGACCGTTCATGGTAGGTATAGGACTTGTAGTCCGATTTGATTAGTATTCAATACTAACAAAGATACATTGGTACAGATCGGAATTTGACAAATTTGTTATCATCACAATTGTGCTTCTAAAAATAAGATAATCAAAAACAAACTAATAACTAATCTCTAATAACAAAACATAAATTCAGATGTACTTAAGTATATAACTTGAGTTCTGCTTCAACACATCTTAATAATAATATCTTGCAAAAGGAAGACCTTTGAGAATGAAATTTTAGTGCTCCTTGTCGGGCTTCAAGAAATAACCTGTCGCCACGAAGCAGTCATAAAAATAATTTGTTCTGCTGGAAAGGATTCGCCACACTTGAACCAAACTACCTTCTTTATTTACATATTGACGAAAATAGACATTTTTACTGTTTTACCCGTATATACATATATCTATACGTTCATTACCCACGAGCCGGTGTCAGTGCTTCACGCTTTCTTTATATATGTATATTATTAAAATAGGACTACCCACACTCAAAACATGAATTCATTCTTTAATTCTAAATATTTCCTCTATTAAATACACAATACACACTTAATTAAATACCCTATGTTTAGAGAGACACAATTTTAAAAAGTTACCATCTTACTTGGATCATACGTTATGATATATAAAATGATCCGTTTAATAATAATCCAATATATCCGAATAATTACACCTTTGAGTTTTAATAAATACCTGTAATTTTATTTTTAGTATTATATTACTAAATTAGATACTAGCATCATAGGCAACAATAAGAATACAATATAATGATAGTGGTCTCAGTCGGTTTATAATTTGTAATAAATAATTTACGGGAACCTTAAAAACATGACAGCTTCCTAAAATTAAGTTATATTAAAAATCGTTATACTCGTAAATAAATTTACCGTGTCTAATGCGCAAAACATTTTCACTAGATGATTAATCTTTTTTTAGAGCGTTTTTCTGTTAACCAAAAGCTGTCTCTACCATATTGAGTAGGCCTATACCTTTTAGTAATATTGGAAGGTTTAATAATGAAGTTTCAATTATCAGAAATCGATTTGAATTTAATGAATTATTCCTGAATAATTTCACTCATGAAACTGTGAAAATGTATGCAACCACAAACCATCAACGATCGGCATTTAAATCATTTTCACTAGCCAAATACGGGAGATTTGATCAGAGATCGTAAAGTCCGTGTGGTCGATATTCGACGGCTTTTAGGCTTCAGTCAAAAGCTCCATTCAGTGCGGGCAGTAGTTAAATGCGAACGAAAACAAAGGTTTCAATATAAGCATACTATACAGGATGCTACTAAACACGTGTTTATTACCTCGAGCGTGCACAACCTGTATACATACACGGTGGAGTAAATTGAAACCTGATGGTGTAGGTATTTTGAGAGAATATGCATTTGTATTGAACTTTTCATGTGTAAAACCATTATATAAAAACAACAACTAAAATACATATAGTATAAGTAAGTAATTAATTTCATTTTAATTTGATATTTGTTCTTATTTTTGTACGTATCTTTAATTGATAGCTGAATGAAAAAAACATCTTACTGAAATCAACTTAAACTTTTTACTGAAAGTTGGAACAGAATATCATCGTCGTCCTACGATGGCGAAAAAATGTCAAATTCATATTTAAGAACTAAATATATCTATATATTGTGCATAAAATGCTTAATATACTATTTTACATAGGTATACTTATTCAATTCCATTTCCATTCTATCTTTTCAGTGAACGTAACATGACAACTTCTCATTGCGTGAATCCTAATATCGTTTCCGAGATAGCCACGTTTCAAACAAAAAACAATCGCTTATTCAATAAAATTCTATGTAGCCAGGTAGCGCAAAGCAAAATCCTGTCTGTCTAAACAAATAATGCATACCACGCGCCGCTTTGCAGATGCCGTCAGTTATAATATCTTCCAAATACGTTTTTTGGAATTTCATCTATTTGGTCGGCAGGTATGCAACTTTAGTCTATCTTTGTTATTTAGACAGGAAAATTGAAAATACGGTAAGCCTGCAAAAAAGATGGAATAGGGATCAGAGATTTAGGCGGACTACGAAGAGTTTTCGTGAACTGTTTAGTTATCAGGGATTGTTCGGAATTCTCATAAAGGGAAAAGTATTTCCGGCATTCTACTATGTAGATATCAAAGGCTTGTATGTTTATTTTACCATTGTTGAAATAATTATAGACATCTATAGAATAGTTAATGTAGTAGGTAGTAGTTAAAAGCAGACAGCACCACATTGGCTGCAAAGTTTTCGAAACGTCAAAATTAATATTGAAACATTCGTTTGTTTTGAAATATAACGATTTTTTTGTAGATAATTATTTTTATGCATACATACAGTTCAGAGCATATTTAGCTAAATAAAGAAAACGATTCCGCTCTAAATGTTTATATAGGTACCTAAACTGACTGACTCTATCAAGGTGTTTCTAAAAAAATAACATTGCAGTCAATGAACCGCAGTTACTTTGTATTTGCCGCTAAATGTAAACACACCGAAATCTTTTATGGTAACATAGATTTAGTTACTGTAACTGAACAACGGAAATCGTATGTTAAAGTTCATTTTCGTATTTATCGACACCGTTTTAGAGATCAAACAATGAAGAAACGATTGATACTTGCAAATGCAGATGTACATATGTATTTGAAAGAATAGTATCAACAACTTGACTTAAAACGATTTTCAATTATAAAGTTCACTCTTGAGATTTATGTGTTTTAAATGGGACTTCATAGTCTAGCTTACATCAGAAGGCATATCGCCGTAAACTAAGTAAGTAAAACTTAGTTTTCTGATTTGAAATAATTATTAAGCTACAAGCTTGTAATCTCAGTAGCGAAAATTACTTATAAAAGAGGAAATCTTTTTTCGGGGATTCCTAATATCGTAAATCTAACCAGCTAATCCTACGCTTTGTAAAACTTTTCTTTTTACCAATAGGGCACCAGCCTCCCTCTCATTAAACATGGTAAATTTCTAGGGTTATTTCTGTAATCAAGATCGGAGTGTGTTCTTGTTTGTGACTAAGTAACTTTTTTATAGCAATTCAAAGTCGCCTTCGCTTTGGCAGAACAGAATATACTTTTATATATTGTATTTCAGGGCTACGTTAGAACTATAAATACAAGTTATTTTCTAGTAAATTGCTCATTTAATGGAATTTAATATAGGTATTGTCAATGTTTATTTGCATATTTAAAAAACACATGAAAAACATCCACAAATAGTTTACTGCGTTGGCTGTTCTGCCCCAAGTTATTTTAAATACAGCCAAAGAGAGGTAATTAAAACTTAAAGAGCTGTAATATTTGTTTGAAAATCGCCGTTTTATTTTATAATGAAAGTAACTTGACATAAACAATGTTGCTGTTCAGAGAAGTGACTTCGGCGCAGGCAAGTCGTCTGTCAAGAGAATACCTACACGTGTACAAACATCCGTGCATTTAATTTATAACATAACTCATTTTGTAGACTGCTTATGGCCCCAGCAAATAATTTCCCCTGTATTTGCAGAGACTCGTCAATAAAGCGAACCATTCACTATTAATGTTTGCATTAAAAATAAACACAGAAATTCGCATTCCATTTTTGATTGAATCCTATCTATTGTTGATTTTATTTATCTAGGCATTAGTGGAAGATGGAGTGTAGGTTCTTGTCCTTGGATTTTGTAAGAAAAATAAGTTTTGTTTACACAATTTTTTTTATAAATACATATAACATATGACGTATAGAATTTGTTATGAATGAATCAAAGAGATGCACGCAATGGCACACATGTGAATACTTTCAGAGTTTCACTGCGCGCGCGCATATACATTGAACGAATACCTGTTTGTAGACCAACTCTGAAGGTGTGTATATCGCCGAAGATGTAAAAAATGTTATTTACTTTATTAAACAGTGTAGAAGAATCTAACTCTAATCCTATCAACGTTATATTGGAATGTAAGACTCAAGTAAAATTGCTTCGGACTAAATGAATTTTATTGGCGCGAAATTAAAATCGTCTTTTCTTCTCAGATTTCTTAATAGTAATTGTAAAAAGGATTACATTACAAATTGGTTTAGAATATTTCTAAGTATTATAATAGTAGAGATGATAGAATTTCACTCAGCTTCCTTTATGCCAATTGATTTCCTATAAGAAATGGTTGATATAATAAAGCATTTGTTTTAATCTGTAAAATTTATTTTCAATGTAAAAGTAACCAAAAACGATATAATTTTTGTAATATTTCGAATAATAAACAAGGTAGTGTAATATTCATAGGATTCAAAAGTTAGGTGTGTTTAATTACTGCTTTATAAACATCCCTTTATCTTGAAAGCAGCATTTAATTGCATTATGCAACAAATATAATAAAGTAGTCATTAACAGGCATCATATTATTCATAAACACGCATGTGCATAATTGGATACTCTTCGCAGTGTTTTGCATTACAACAACCACTTCGTTTATTTATATTTTTCGAAATATTAGTACCTACTGGCTTAGGTTAATGTCCATGAACGCCATAAAACTAGTAAAATATGACGAATGTACTCTATAATCAATGCACATTTTTTAATGATCAAAATATTTCAGTTGAATATAATACCTATATAAAAATATATTTATTTATCCATAGTTTTATGTTAATAATTTCTTTTGAATCTGGTATACTGCTGTTACCTGTTACTCCGTGTAATGGTTAAGATGGAGCGCAATCTTCGCTTCTGCTATGCCGGCTTGAGATGGTTAATATATACCTTCTAAATTGAGATGACACTCAACTCGTGGGCTCTTCAGGCATATCCGAAGTTTCGTGATACAGCCACATATAAGCCCGTAAAAAGTTCTGTCAAACGTCTGTAATCCTTGAATAACCTATCCGTCATGAAGTCGTTGTTAAATCCGTAATTTCGTGAATAATTACGAGCCCGAAAGTGTTCCTGAGTAGGAAACGCCCAGTCCTCCTCCTGGTTATTCCAAACTACACTTGAAACGCGATTTATTATGCGAAGATACAATTTATTGATTTATTTGCCCCTTTAACATTTTAGTAATTAATATTATAATCTTCTTATCGTAATAATAATAACAACTCATAGCAATTGCTTGAAGTTTAATTAACAAAGAATAAATATAGTTTAATTTAGATGTATAGGCATGTAGAAGAGAAAACTGACAGTGTGAGTTGAAAACAGAGAAAAGCACTGAACTGAATTGCGGGCGTATTTCATAATTCTCGGACTGCATTTCATTGCAATGATATCAAGATCTGTCATCTAGATACCCTAGATCTTTAGCGCAACTGAATGAAAGAAAGTAGTGAAAAAGTAGTACATTTTAAATCTGAAACATTACATTTTACTTGAAACCTAAGTTCTTTTTGCTATAAAAACTTGTGAATTGTCTCGGAGATTATTTAAATGTGCCCTATTTTGTTTTTTTTTCTTTAAAATTTTTGTTGTTTTGTTTATATTTTTTGTTTTGCTTTATTTATATCTTTTTTTGAATATTCTTTTATTTTGTAATTCTTTTGTTTTTTCTTTAATATGTGATATTTCTATTTATAATAAAATTTACCTTTATTATACATATACAGGGTTATATATCTTTTACATGATATTTTCTTTATTAAAAGATAAAATAAACATGAAAATAACGGAAAAAAATCCACATTTGATTCAGTTGTATGAATTTGATAGCGGGTAGCTGTATACGGTAGGGCGAGGTTTTAAGCACCCTACAAAGTACGGTCCCTCAGTCGCACCGAGTCTCCGCCGCAAGTCGTTTGCTTTGAAGATTGCATGCGACGCGTAATGAAGCTGTTTTTTACAATTAGTCCTTTCATTCAAGTAAATTTTTAATTAGGTTAATAGGCGCTCGTGATAGATACAATAATATCTTTTAAATTAATTGCCTTTGATAACAAATTTTGTATGAATAATAGCACCATTGTTGTCTAACTTGTAAATAAAATATAAAGTTCTTATATAATATATCGTCATATGCATATGTTACATACACATCTATGTATGTATTTTTAACAACTAAATAAGTCTTGCCAGATACCAACAGACGTGTAAAGCATTTCTGCACATGCCTTTCAACATCACTCCCTTGCTACATCCCACAGGTTTAGCTTATAGAGAATAATCATCGTCATTTGTTTTTTTTTGTATTATAATTGATAATAAAGTTCATTTAAATAGAACATATTCTAATAAATAATATTTCCTTCTTAAAAATCAAGATTTAAACCTACAGGAAACGTTGAATCTCAACAATAGATTGGATTAAAATGGTTTTGAAAGGCGTCCATCCCACAGCTCATTTAAGTAAGTGTTTCAATATTTCTGAAGGTGCATTTTCTTTACAGTTTCAACACCGGTACAATCGGAGAAGGACAATGAGTTGCACGAGAAGTGGGGGGAGTAGTGGGGGAGGGAGAAGAATCCCTACTCCGATGCCACCACCAAAAGAGAATATGCATTACCCTTATAGGTGAGATTTATTTGAATATTTATATATTTAACTAGCTTAGTTGACTTGCAACTTTGTACAGGAAAGAAAAGAAAAATAACTCCCACTATTATGAAAGATGTCGTTTAAGGACTGCATCTCGTTCATCCCAATGATTATTTATTATTATCCGACTAATTTATAAAATCGAATAAAGTTACCCGAATTAATCGGATTATACGCATATTAAACTGAATTTTGTGGGTATATAAAAGTAAATATCCAATGCATAATATTATTAAATCCTTTGTGATATTGTAGTATTTACTGCTAAGCTCATGGGTAAATGAAGAGTAATCGATAGCCTTTGTCGAGTGCATATCACATGTCATTGAGGGTAAATTACAAAAGGCTGCAGTCCCGAGCCACTCAACACCGATAACTATCACCACTGATTAACTGATACCATACAAGTGGCTTGTTAACAATCAATTGTTTTATACACTAAATAAATTCAGTTTGAAATATGATATTTTTATATACATTTAAAAATAAACTATTTAGTAAACATCACTGGACTTCCAGTTGTCTTGTGACCTGAGGAAAACTACGCCACAAACCATTACTTTAGTTGTTCGGCAGTTTTCTGAGACGGGTATTACAATATAAGGCTTGCATTCAAGGAACTGTTTACATTGGTAAATAGAAAACGAGCAGATATTGACAGATGTATGACTAACACTAATGACAATGAACCAAGGAAAAATGAATTTAAATAAAAACAGTGTTAAAGTGGTTCATTAACACACACAAACGATTATGATTTAGTGGAAAAATTCAGTTAATTCCAAGCTGTCATCGGCAGACGTATGCAGCTATAATGCATTATAATGCTTTAGCGACTCAGTGAGCTTAAATTATCTGTCAAGATCTATTTTAGTGAAGCAGAGCAAGTAAAAAATAACGCTGCATTTTTGTTGACAGGAATAACAAACAAAAAGCCACGTGCGTATACGTACATTTATAATTCTTGTTACGCGAAACTCGTACTTACAGAGTAATAATACTGTATTTGAGGAAAATACATAGATGTATTATAATTATTTATAAGTAACATATAATTATAGCAATAATATAGTACTTGTGACTTAACGTCTACTTTCCCAACAATGAGTTTACATTTTAACACGCATGAAGTTTATTGACATAATTATAGAACCGCTATGATTATTGCTGGTAAGAAACTCAAGTAATACTTGATTAGCACCATGAGTTTTTGAGAAACAAGACTAGGTCACTTCACGGATGTTCCGCTTGAAAGTGGTGGTACTTCCCTAGGACGGCATACTGGGCTAATGCCATCATCAGTCTGCCTACCGCTCTTAAAATATATTTTTTTGTTTAATTTATTCATGTAAATTTTGATTCCATCATTTCCACACATTAAATTTTTCATCGCAATAGAAATACCAGTAGGATTAACATTATTACCTCAAAAGTGTTAGTTAAATTCTTCGGGAAACTCTACACTGGCTACTTGAGTTGAATTGGCTCCTAAATATTTTGCAAACTCTAGCGACCTCAACAGGATCTTTAAGAGTAGGTAAATGAAGCAGCTCCACTACTGCTCTCTGAAATAATTTTGTGAAAAAGATTCGTGTTTGGAGTAAACATAAGAATTTCGGCTGTAGTAACACCTGCGACGTATCTAGCGAGGGTTATATCCTCCGAGTTTCCATCAAAATTCACTATATTTTCTTGTTATGAAATTTATTTAGGAGAAACTATAATTAAACGCAATAGCTATGATATCGGGCTGTGCTAAATATTCAGGAAGTAATTACTGTATCCAGCTACGAAAGGTCTACTATGAACATAAGCAACTACCGGATGTTTTGTGTGATTGCCATCGGGCAGAAATATGTTTACAACTAAACAATCTTTGGTAAAGTTCTGATGTAGTTTTTTCATTTTAGGGACAATATACGAGTATGTCGTAATTAATAGCTTCAGTCAATTTCAATTAATTCATTTTCAATTTCATTGTAACCTATTATTACTCATTTATAAAATAAATATACCCCAAATTTATTATTCAAATTCAAAGTTAGTTTCAACATTTTTGTAACGCAATACTTTTCCTTGAACGGTCGAAATAAGTACACAGAGAGATGCGTCTTTTTTCAATCTGTACAGTAAGTGATTGTAATAATAATAAAATGATAATAACATAATATATTCTTAATAATTTGTAAAATATGGGAAATATTTAACGGCATTGGTAACACTGAATTGACACTGTAACTACGCTTTCCTTTCGTGCGATAAAATAGTTTATATCTATTTATCTATCTTTGTGATTTTAGTAATAAAAATATTTAAAAGCAATGCAGCTCTTTTCAGCAAAACTGGTTCCTTGAGGCTCTATAGATGCCAATTCTAAAGGCAGTGTCATATTGTGAGACGGATTTTCATCATGCCGCATTATCCATTGACGTTGCACGTTCTACACACTACACAGGCTCCGATGTAACAATACGTCCTTGATCATTGCCTCCGTGTTTAAGAATTAGGGGTCGACGTACCGTAGGTATACAGTGTAACCTCTATATAGCGACACTTAAGTTGAAAGTTGTCGTTAAATGGAGAGAAGAAAAATCTATTTTATTTTACTATTATAATACACACTTATGTATATAATATTCACTTGTAAAGTATGCAGGAGGTACACAGCTGCGGATCTTATTAATTTTTACTTCTTTGAAACTACTGTTTATTGATTAAATAATGACGTATTGTTGTCGTTATTTAGAGTTAATGTGATGCTATATAGAGTGTATCATTGTATGGATAACAAGATTAACCAACTAAAGTAATTTAGCCGTTTTAGGGAGTTGGTTGATAAATTGAGTGGCGTTAAATGAAGTTTACACTGTATTAAGTTCTTTTTTTGCATTTCCTGTTATAATCTAAACTGATGAATTTGCATGTATTCATTATCAGTATGTACGAATATTTGTCTATTCAAAAATATCCTATCACATTAGTGCAGTGAATTGCATCTCTTTAGCTTTGATCTTGCCATGTGTTTTCACGATCTCCGGTGTAACACATGAACTTGTTAATATCTATCAACTACTGCGTTAAATATGAAACACCGGATGCCAATAGAGCTTGAAACGTGTATAATATAACCAATGTAAAGTTCTTTTTTCAAATACTATAAGAATAAAAATTGATATATTAGTTAAACACGGTGAATTTTTTACTACAATTGTTATCATAAATAAATATCTGTATACAATAGTCATGCCTCCTCTATGCCGGCTTGATGAGAGTAGTGTATTCCTCTGTTACTTGCATGTTGAGCTTCAATATTGAAAGTCAGCCTGTCACCCTTTAAACTGTCATTCCAAACAATTGTGAGGTAGTTTTTAGATGACTTTGTGTTTGAAGAGATAGGGTGACTAGATTTTATAGCAGACGCATACAATTGAAGATAAGGGCTTGTGAGGGTGTAAACAGAGGTATTCTAATTGCCTGCGGACGTGCGAGAACGTACTTTTCTATTTATTATGCTAGATGTATCACCATAAATAGCTATGCCATAAATGCTTCTGACGTTTTATGGTGACATTTATCGGTTCCTTGTTTCCAGTTTAAACTTGCGACGCGTTAAGTGATCTCATGATTATCCACTTATTGTTTATCTATTGGCTTTTAAAATAACTATTTTCAGATATTACCTTAGCTTTAGATAAAATATTAGAATTTAAAAATGCCGTTGTTTCTTTAATTAAAAATATTTAGTAATTTTATCATATTATGAATTTGTATACAATGGTAGAAATTAAAAGCGACAACTACCAATAGATGTCGCTTTAAAACAAAATTAGATAATAACGAATAGTAGAACCGTGGTTAAAGTTTGCAACGCCATCTAGTGAGCAATTGAAACAACACGCAGACACGACAGAAGTGAATACGTGAAAATAACACGAAGTATTTCTTATATTTACTCCTAGATGTCACTTATTTAACATTTAAGTTAGCGGGAATTATATTTCATTCCATATAATAATTAATAATGAACAATTTATGCTTACTTAAATATTAACATATTAATCATATTTGACATTAATAGACATTATTATTTTTGCTTTCTTAGTCTTAGAAAGTTAATAACGATTACTAGGAACTGAAACATTAAGCACAGCAGTCCAACAGTACCTAGATTAGGTGTAGATAATAAGGATTCATAGTAATGGCGAGGACGTGCATATTATTCATAATTAATTATTGTTTCCACTTACCTCAGGAGGCATACTATTAAATGCATACATTAGTATTACATTTATGCGTTAATATATGTATATTATAATATTATACATTATTTACGTTAATAAATATTAAATTTCTTAGTACGTAGTGCCAATAATACCAAACGCAATTTGGTATTATTTTTTAAAATATAATACTAATAAACATATTTAATTTTAATATTTTTTCCAGCTCAAGGAGATGAATGTGTACTGTCCAGATTGACTCAGTAACACCTCTTATACCCGACTATTTCGAATTTCGAATCGCGACTAGGTCACTTTACCAATGTTACGCTTGAAAGTGGTGATAATTATCACCATCTGTTTATCTGTCACTCTTTTAGCTTATTATGGATAAAAAGTGAAAATATTTATAACAGTTTTTGCTTTGATCTTTATTTATTGTGAAGTTATTTGCGCAGTAATTGTGAAAATACAGTTTAATACTGGTTTCTGCATAACGAGTTCAATTCAATTCTATATTTCTATCTTGTTCCCAAGTTGAATTGAATATTAGACGGCTTTCAAGGCGCTAACTTATATCTCTCAATATGTCCGTAATGCAGGGAGGCTGAAATGTTTCGCAATAATTTATTACCAAGATTTAATACTGCCCATTGTACGGCTACGACATAAGACGTAGGCGGTATTCGGTTTGTTTCCATTATACTACGATAATTCTGTTCTTAGAAATCATTTCAAATAATAATTTTATAAAAATATAAATAGTCATTATTTATTACGTCAATTTCTGAAACTAATTTAGGCAATATCGCCTTGTGGGAAAATAATGTCTTTAACATAAACCTTTATTATTAACATTATTGAAATAATTCCCCATAATTTGTATTTTAAACGACCATTGATTCAGTAAAACTTCAAATGAAAACCACCTCGTATTGAACAATGGAAACGCGTAATACAGTTTCTGCAGATGCGATTCAGAATCAGTCGATAAACTGTGTATGATCGATGAAGAAGACGGCTCGAGCCGTTTGAAGTGAACAGTGAAATGTATTATGATACGTCTCATGGTATTCTATGTTGTTGTTTAGGAGCCACCGCTTTTGTGGTGAAGTCAAGTAGACAAATGACCCTCATACTAACCACAATGTGCAATAGTTGCAGACATGATTTATATATTCAACTAGCTGATGCCCGCAACTACGTCTGCGTAATAATGAAGATGTTTCATATTTCAGTCAACAGACAATACCTATCACACTTCTGTAACAAAGTGGCATCTAACTATAAAAATGACACCTAACCTCGAAAATTCAAATAGTATTATACTGCACAAATGCAATCCAAAATATGCCCAGAAAAGAACAGCCAAAATCGTCAAATATAATCCGCTAGAAATATTTAGGTATAGTATGTACTATTAGATACGGCGGCCACTCATCATCGGGTATCAGTGAAAACACAACGATAGCGCGTTTTAAAATACTACTAACGCCATCTATTGTCAACATTTAGAACTAAAAATTATTTTGTTCGTCTTAATTTATTCGTTCCATTAGGTACTGATAGGTTCAAACTAATAAACTTCATCATAGTAACTCCAATCTTTAATTTCAGTTCAATCAGTCGAAAATCTAATAAGATTTATACAAACTTCCATCCCCTATTTTATCCCTTTAGGCGTGGAATTTTTCAAAATCCTTTCTTAGGGAATGCCTACGTCATAGTAGCTTTATGCATGCAAAGTCTCAGCCCGATCGGTTTAAAATTGACAAAGTTTCATACAAACTTTCATCCCCTATTTCATCCCCTTAATTTCAGCCCGATCCGTCCAGTGGTTTGGGCTGTGCGTTGATAGATCACTATGTCATTCAGTCAGTCAGTCACCTTTGAGTTTTATATATATAGATTCACTGTTGCAACGCGATAATAGAAAGCTTTAATAATGGTGCTATTTTTATTTCCTGAGTGTTCCGCTATTTTTTCCATTACAGTATTGTATTTTATTTATGATCAATCAAAAAACAAATACCAATTTATTTCATATTTGATAATACGTCGAAAATATTCGTCTTGACTCTCATGTTCAAATCTAACAAAAAATCTCAATCGGTACCTTCTAACAAATAAATAAAACGTTTATTGCATTAATACACAATTGTCATTAGACATTTTCTATCAGCTTGACTATTGGGAGAGCAAAACGGAGATTGCAGTGTTAAAGTTGGTACACATTTTTTTATTAGTTACTTTTGTGATTCTGTGCCTATGACACATCTTTAGCTTAGTACTCGAATAGAGATCACAAAAACAAAAGAAAGAAATAATAATAAATGTTAAATTTTATCATCTTCAATATATCGAATGCTTATATCGAATGAGCTCTTACACAAAATGAAAGTATCTTTATAAATAGGCACATCAAAGCATCTAGACCCTCACAAAATTTACTTCGCAGCAAAATATTCTCCGGAACCGATATGTTATTCGTGTGGATTTTGGAATGTAACCGATCCCAAAACGGTAGTTCAATAAAAACAAACAGGCACAAGGTCAAGTTATATTTGGTTCCCATTGGTGCTATTATTAGGAAAACATTCTGTTGTGACAGATGTGAATGTGGGCTATATTGGTTACGCTTACCCTAAGGGACGTTATTGTAAGTAATTGTCACCTTATGGACTATTAATAGGGGATTGCGGATATTGTTACATTGTTACTGTTTGTGAATACAAAAGCGTATGTGTTATTTATTTAATTTTATTTATTGGAATTGTTGTTGTTTAAACAATGAGTTGAATGTACTACAAGCGACATTAGAAGCATAGTTGTTTGTTGTCAAGTGGACCAATATTTCTTAGTATACTGAATTCGCACATATTTTGTTTGGCATACCTACTTTTCTAATGTATCATTATAATATATAAATTAATAAGTTTTAAATTGATCTTTACTTCATACAATTTCAAAAGTTTGTAAGTATGTCAGCTAATTAATAAAGGTTATAATTTATTAGAGTAATAGAAATAAATTTAATTTTCAGGTGACTTTTATAACATGACTGAAACCCATTAAATACTCCAAAAATTCAACAAAACAAACAAAGTAATAATAAAGAAAGAAAGAGTATTTAAATGAATATTTCATAGAATTATCGCTTAAACTCTGTGAATCAATTATTGCTTCATAATGTATCACGCCGACATTTCATATAGTTTTAACAATAAAAGCCATTCAAACGTGCACGATTATTCAAAGAAAACATTAAAAAGGTATAGCGTGATCAGAAAACCGTTACAAAATAACACGACATATGCGATGTAATAGGGTAACTACATTTCTTACGTGACCTATGGACTAAATATTGGACCAAATATTTTTCTAGAATATTTTATAGATGTAAAATTTCAACCAATCAAATCAGTTTTTGCTATCGTTTAAATTAATAATCTACTAATGTTGTTATAAAACTGTATAAATCTAGGCAGTCGTAGATAATATATGAATGTATAATAAAAGAAACGAAAGAGGTGCATCAATAGATGGATACTTTTATTAAAATTTATATTTAGAAGTTTGTAGTGTGGTTACAGTGAATAGAGGTCATCGTGCACATTGTTTCAAACAGGCGACAAACAAAGGGGCGGAGATCACGATCTCGTCGGTGTCACACGTCAACAAAATGAGCATCGTGTTCTTAAAAAGGTTGCCATCTGTTAACACGTCTTGTCTGCTCACTCGTCTCGATGTATAATATAAAACCTTTGTTTATTTACTTTTCTACTTTAATATTTATACATTTAAAAGGTAAATGGATATATTTGTGCTGGTAAAAAATTATAGTAATTCAACATCATATAATATGACGATGGAAAAGGTTTATAATTAACAAATTTAAAATACTTTATTCGGCGTTATTATCGAGGTTATTGAATAATTTAGTTTTATATTTCTGAAGCTGCAGCCACGGTGTTGTAGACGCGGCGATATTCAGTTTTAGTTAATTTGCATGCTGGTGTAAAGCTGTTTAGCTGAGTATCATGTGTTTAGGTAATAAATATATTATTTTTGTTACTGAAACTGAACATAATTCAAAATTAAATAAAGTAAATAAATCTGCCACCCTTACTCACTTTTTTTTTAATTATGACAACCCTTATTTGCCTATTGAGAAGTGTTATTTACTATACAATTAGCATTTCAGTATCTTAAAAAAATACATATTAAAGTATTTATTACAAGTAAACAATCAATTATGAATCTAATTAACAATGAAATCTTTTAATGTTATTTTTCAAAATCTAATTAAACTGTATTTACAAGAATATTAGACTCTATTTATATATAAAAGGGTCTATGAGCAATATCTTATCCTCCAGATTTCATTGCACGCTCGTGTAATTTAGACAGTCATGGTAATTTTAAGAAATTAGCGATGTCCTCCGACTCGGCGACTTGTTTACCCGCCATTTAACATTTTAGTTTTTACTTCCTTTTGCGGTTAACTATCTGCAAATAATTTACAACGAATACTCGACGTTTTAAAGCTTTTAAAGTATGTACATATATTTATGAATTTATTCATATTCTTTTTCTTATATCCTTAAGAATGAGTAAAATAAATATAGGTAGGGACTCTGACTTATGATATCTGACGTTTCGAATGGCTTGCAGTCATCGTGGTTGCAGCGGCTGCAACGCTTTCGGAATCGTGGGATTAAATAATGTAAATAAGTGCGATGGTAAGCCTTATAAGGTAATCAAAGATTATTAGCGAATAGTTTTAACTAATTATTTTGAGTCATACTAATTACCTTCTAATATACCTACATTTAACAATTTATATAATTAACTTAATTTTCTCTACATTATCGAATGAATTCTCATAATGAACAATAAAGAAAGGTCTATGTGTATGTTTCTCACGCGATCAGACTACCTTAATGGAATATAAATAAGGATCCGCCAGACACCCTGGGGCAAGTCGCCTCTTAACCCAAACTCGATTTCTCCCCACAACTTCCAACTGAAACTGTGAAACGACTTGCACGAACTTCTGAAAACAAAATTTGGGAACAGCTTAATTTTTTCATATATTTGTAATCTAGCTGTTCATTAATCAACCATAAGTCTCTATCGATATATAAGACGTAATAAAATAAAAGTTGTTTACCAAATTTTATGTATTGATTCAAAATATTTTGTTTAGATGGTTATAATAAGAACACAATGAGAAATATATTTTTACTCATTTCTGTAAGATATTTTCCTCGTTCCTCAATACAATAGAATGCTATATATAAACACTAAGTATCACTGCTTATTCTACTTCAAAATAATTGCTTTATTTTTGGTGTATTTCTGTAGTTTACATTCATCAAGTATTGTTTCAAGAATGAAGATGAAAAACAATAAAAACTTTATCTTAATAAACTCCAGGTTCGATGTTATGACTAAGAAATATATTCATTCGATTTCACGAAGTCATATTTATATGGATATTTCTGAGTTTAAGTGGATTTTCATAGTATAAATGCGAATTCGTATTCACTCTAGTCTAAAACCCAAACTTTGTTGATATTTAAACTTTCCAAAACTACATGTAAAGCACGTTTACTGTATTTAGTAAAAGTTTTTAAAGTTTTATTCTTCCATTTCAAAGTTTGAGAAGGTTTAATATTGTTTGGAAGAGACCACCCGTGACGTTGTACCCGAAGATATGTGTTTTAAAATGTATTATTGCTAACGAGAAGTAACCAAACGATATTAGTTTAGCTATAATATTTTTTATAGTGTTCGGGTATCATATATCGCATACAAATCTATGCAACTGTCATCACGTAATTGAGCAACAAACAGCCGAATATTCGTACATTCTGGACTATAATATCATTAAGGTTTATTTATAATAATATTATTGATTGTTTTTATTTTAGAATCGTTAATATCATGTTTATTTTGATTAATTATATTTTATCAATTTGGCTTAACAGCAATGCTTATATTCTACCTAATAATTGATGTGTCTATAATAAATATAATCTATGTAAAATTTTGCGTATTTTGCGTTTATTTGTGTATTTTTATTTTTCCAAAATAGGAAACATTTTATCGTATAATTACGAGATGAAGTTAAAAAATTGTGTATAGCGTTGTAATATGGAGCAATTTGTCGGAACAGCAATACACCCAACGGCCCCGGCGGCTAGTGAAGTAACAGGAAATGAACGTATTTGTCTTACCTGACCTCCTTTAAGGGCTGTTGTTTCAATATTAATAATTTCAACATTATAATAATATATTTATATGAATAACCAATGGTTAAATTAATGAGATTTGTTTGAATTTCGTATTTTATTTTCGTAAAAGTTTGCAAATAAAACAAAAACAGTAAGTAAAGTATTACATAGGCACTGGTTATATATTTATTATTATTGAAATACTCGCTCTTACATTGCGGCTACGCTGTGTCCGGAGAGACCACAAACCTGCTGTTATTACGGGAAATCATAAATTCACTTACCGCTCTCATCTGAATCCTAAAATATGAACACATTGTTGAGAAATTCGTTTGCTGGTTGCAATATTGATTAATATGTAGTCAACTTATGTTTATTGTGTATATACAGTAATACCCCGCTTTACGCGACCCCGTTATGCGCGGTTTCACTATAACGCGAAATTCAAGTTTCGCGTTCAATTGCCCCGCATTACGCGAAAGAGTGCGTGTAAACTGTAAACATAATGTAGTCATCAACTTCTCTAAAGTCGCGGGAATTTCAGTTTTTTCCGGAACGTATCCCTCGCGTAAAGCGGGGCATTACTGTATTTTGTTTAGTTACTAGAGTTTTTAACCTTAAAGCTTTTTTTTAAAGAAAACCCGATGGAAATCAGATTGATTTTCCATTTTTAAATAGAGCGCAATATCTTATTGAAGTAAATTAAAATGCGTCTATAAAACATTCGCCGTAGAAGCATTATTATTTATATTCTTTTGAGTTATTTCTTTACATTTTTTTTTTACAAAGACTTAATAGAAGTGTTTGTTTCCAGGTCAACGCCAAGGCTAATCGGATCAGATGCATCGTACCAGCTAAATGCATCCGAGCTTCAAGCACTTAATGCGGTATGTTATAAAACTTAATATGGTTTCAAATTTTATTTATATCAATGGAAATATTATATCATAAACAAATGCCACTATATATTTATTTTTAAATGTAGCTCTTGCTGGCTTTTTTATACCCTGAAGTGTACCTACTCGTGGCAAAAGCAACTCTGTCTATATTATGGCCCTTTAAATATATATTTTTAGGAATATAATAATACCTATATATTAGTGTTAGATGGCGAGAGCGAAACTTCACTTTTTGATGTAAAGATTTATTTATAGCTTAAAACTACCAGCGTTCTCTGGTCAAGAGTTACATATCGAATCTCTATTATTGAATCTTGTGGGCCGTTTATATACCCTTTTGTAAATGAGTTGTAAAGTCCACTTATTAATGATTTACAAAGTCCACTTCGTTAATAACTTAAAGCTAATGGCGAACAACAGTGAAGCCTATTATAAAACATTAATGAGTTATTAAAGAAACTTAACTAATTAGCTTAATAAACAATCATTATCACATATAGACAAATACTAATAGACAAATACTAATAAATTATACTATACATTATTTATACAAACTATAATATAACACCACACACATAACACCTCCCCCCTTAGAATAAAGATTGGGCGTGGGCGCCTGAACTTTTAGAATGGGGTGATGCTGGCTCCGCCGATTCGAAGTCTTCATCTTCAGAGATGTTGCTCATAGGGATGGCTGTAACTTCCGTATGTCGTCTGCTCGAAGCATCAAAACAATTATTAAATATTTGAATGCGTCCATCCTCTGGTGTCATTCTTCTGTTTCTTCTGCGTTGTCAGCATTTGTAGTTTTTGTTACTACGATTCCAATTATAAGAATGTATTCTTTCGAAGTAGATTTCGATTTCATTTTGGATTGTTTCTCTTGAATATTGTTTAGTTGTCTTATTCTACTTAAGCTATTTAATTGAATATCACAAATTTTAGTCCATAACAATTTAAAAACTTGAAGCTTCTTAACCTTCTCCAGTTCTAAGATTATTTACTGCAATATTTATATATGACGTTCATTTCAGCTGGAAACTTTGGAACACGTTGTTGCCGATTCTTCTTCTTTTGTTCGAAGTTCTTGTAGTCTTCTTTATTTTAAATGTTCTTATATTTCTGTACCGTTGGGATTGTAGACAAATAATTATGCTCAGATAGGATAGTGGAATATAGGGACGAATTATGGAATTTTGATGGAATAGGATAAAGACTACGGATTAAAGGGTTCAATTTCAATTATTGGAACATTTATAATTCATCATAGTATAATTAGATTATTGTATAATTAAGAATTTTTAATAATGGATGACGTGATCTGAATCTGATCTCTCATGAGGTCAACTATCTGTAATTTTTTATTTCTAATTAGATTTATAAATTCTTTACAACAATGTTTAATAAATAATTAAATTAAAATTAATTATTACTTTCTAAAATATAGGATTCTTACTAAAAATTACTATTACTGTAATTATTAAAATATTTTTTATTATTACTGACCTTTGTACGGTCTTAGACGATTTGCGTGAACTAACTGGTTTCTATTTGATTTACGAATTAAATAATTTTCGTTAAACTTTACTTTATTTGACGTTGAATTTTATTTTGTTGGCAAATAATACAAGAATCAATATAAGTTTTTATGTCGTTAGTCATACCTTTCCAATAATATTAATTTCTAATTTTCCTAATTGTTTCTAATATTCCTCGATGACCGGATAAAGGTTCATCGTGATACATTTTTAATATATGTGGGATTTCTTGAGGATTAGGCGTTTTAACTATGCCTTCACAAATTGTGATTTCACATTTAAACATTTCTGCTAAATATGCAATAATTTTAAGTTGTTCGTTACCTTTTAATTTACATGTTGATATGTACTTAAGGTCAGGGACATAAAGATTATCAATTTTATTTTGTTGAAGACAAGATAAAAGAGATTTAAAATAATTTTCTGAATTCCAAGGATCATAATGATTTAATCTTACGCAAGAAAAATATAGATTTTGTTTTACATCAGATATATTATAAGACTCAATTTTTGACTTTTTAGACTTATTTTCTGAGTTCTTAGACTTTTTCATTAATTCCTTAGACTTTAATTTTTTAATTTTGATAGATTTAGAAGAGCATGGAGTTTGGGGCTGGTTACCCTGTTCGTGTGCTCGTGGAGTTGAAATAGCAGAGCTGAGAGTTTGGGGCTGGTTACCCTGTTCGTGAGCTTGCGATTCAGATTTAATATCATAATTCTCAATAGGACTATTAACTAATGGGTTTAAAGGATTTGGAGGACGTCTGGGTTTTGGATTGAGCATGGGATTGCGATTTCCAACGAACTGCTCTCTTCGCTGGTCGCTTCGGAGTTTAAATTATTAATCGCTCGTTGAGAATTATTTGGTCTAAAACCTAGATTATTCGAATTATTTGTATTAAAATTATTATTTCTTAACTTATTATTATTATACATTCTTTTGCGACATTCACTAAATATATGCCCTGGTCGATTACAATAATTACAAACTTTAAAATATTTTTGATTTTTGATAATTGTTTGAAATATTAGGTTTTCTATTTACGTTTATTGACGGTCTAACGATGTTTACTTTATATAATAATTGTCTAGCATTATTCATTTTTCTAATCTTATCTTCTTGTATTGCGAAATTGCCCGCGTCGCTTAAATCAGTGAAACCTCTAGTACGAAGCATAATGCCAATATCACTACTCAAGCCGTTAACAAATACGCTCAACGCAGTTTCCTCGGTCATAGCAAGTCTGCCTAAAAGAGTTTCGTCCGATATCTCGGCTACAAGTTTTTCTTTAATCTTACTTTTACACAAATCTACACGATGAAAATAGTCAGTTACTGATTCGTTAGGTTCTTGGAACAATGATTGTAATTCTAAAATGAGATGTCCTAGGGTTTTGGTTAAAGAATATTTTTGAATTAGAAAAGTTTTAAGGTCTCGCCATTCTGAGTAATTTTTCATATGAACTTCAGCGGCTGAGTGACCAACTATTTTGTTTAAAGCGTAAACTAATAATAAAGGACGTTGGCTAATATCGGTCAGTGAAAAAGCCGTGTCACACGACCTAATAAATCTATATAATTGTTCGACCTTTGAGGTATCAAATTCAGGGATCAGACTTAATGTCGTATTTATATTTAAATTATTGACTTGCTCCATTTTTAACATTTTTTATGTCTATATAAGAGCTATGAAGTTAATTGAGATGGAGATTGATATTTAACAATTGAAATTTGAAATCACCAAAAATCTATAGAATAATTATAGAATTAGGAAAAGGGATTCAAATTAGGATAGAGTTCACAGGAAAGTTTAGAGCATAAAATTTGCTACTCACCACAATAACAGAAACTTCAGGAGCTGCATCGTGCGGAATTCTTAAAAGCCTTCAGCTACCACTCGGCGATTTTGTCCTTGTGTTCTTCCGTCTTGCAGTATAACATCCTACCGACTGCGCCAAATTTGTTAGATGGCGAGAGCGAAACTTCACTTTTTGATGTAAAGATTTATTTATTGCTTAAAACTAACAGTGTTCTCTGGTCAAGAGTTGTATATCGAATCTCTATATTGAGTCTTGTGGACCGTTTATATACCCTTTTTGTAAATGAGTTGTAAAGTCCACTTATTAATGATTTACAAAGTCCACTTCGTTAATGACTTAAAGCTAATGGCGAACAACAGTGAAGCCTATTATGAAACATTAATGAGTTATTAAAGAAACTTAACTAATTAGCTTAATAAACAATCATTATCACATATAGACAAATACTAATAGACAAATAATAATAAATTATACTATACATTATTAATGCAAACTATAATATAACACCACACACATAACATATGGTTATAACAGTTATAAATACGAAACAAAATCTTTTCTGTTTTTGTCTACACACAATACACAATAAATAAACCAATTAACGTATACAACAATTCTATACACTAATTTATATTCAATAATAATAAATACATATATATACAATATAATTGGTTGTTTCAGGCGTTACTTTGCGGAAATCCATATTAAAGGAAATTATTTAAAATTATTTTGCTTATAATTCCCGCTACAACATACACAACAGCGACCGCACGTATCCTGATAATGCCACGTGAAGTGGCGAAACGCGTCGAGTTATTGAATCTTGTAGCGGGAATTATAAGCAAAATAATTTTAAATATATATACAATGCTCTGACCCAGTACTAGGACTATACAAGACCAGGACTACTCAAACACACTCAGACCTGAAATATTTAAATATATATTGTGGCTGAAAAACGAATCCTGTTTAATATCATCATTATTTTGTACAGATTGTTGGGAATATTGCTTATCAAAATATAATTTAGAACTGTACTTAGTTATAATATAGTATCCTATTTGATTTCATTTCATGTCATTTTATGTTTAACCTTAGGTATCCAGCAGCTATTCTTCTACATCATAGCAGATTTAATATATATTATTACTAGCTTTTACCCGCGGCCTCACTCGCATTCAAGTCATTAAATAAGTATCAGAAATCATTTCAATAGAAATGAATCAATATGATTCCAACCAGCTGAAACTATAGTCAGTTGGAAATAGTAAAAATTAATATTTTTTTTTTTAAATAAAAAGTATCCTATGTTAGTTCTAGTACCTCCAAAAATATGTGTACAAAGTTTCATGATGATCGGTTAAGTAGTTATTGCGTGAAAACGTAACATACAAACTCACATTCACATTTATATTAGTAAGGGATGACATTAGTATGTAAGTGGACAATGCCAGTATACAGTAGCTAAATCAATCAATAATTATTAAATTAATTTCATTTATATTTGTATTGACAAGTAAAAGCGCTCTATTGGAGCCCAATTACTAAAAGTAAATAAATAATAAAAAAAATAAAGAGACGTGATTATTATGTAAAAATCTCGTAGTACATCGTTTGCATATTAGTATTGTATTAGATCAAAGGTTTCTAACCTGTAATGGGTCACCGCTACGGAAATATGATCATCAAATAAGCTATTATAAAAATTACATATAAATAGCTTGTGTACAGTCGACAAACTTCAAATGGATACAGATTGGACTTTGGACTGAAAGAAACAATCATTTAAAATTCGTGTCGCCCGCGCTCGCTTGTCGAAGTTGAGGCGTGTGTGAAAGGTATGCAGATATCTCCTTTGCCTTTCACGACACCGCGATCGTTTCTCCTTCTATCGCTTATATACCTACAAAAACTGTATCCTGTAAATTAAACTTCTTACATTTTAATAAAAATAGTGTGAACTATAATATGGTTAATTTACAATCAAACATTGCATGACAAATTGTAACTAATTATGTGTTAGTTAGATATCTGTTATATAATTATTTTTAAATATAGATCCCTATCTCCGTAGGACATCTGTTTTTTAACACGCTTTTATTAGCTTGGGTTGTATGTATGTAATATGTATGTATGTATGTAACGGAATCTTTGAGCATAATTTTCACCAATTTCCAGAAGTCTGATTAATTTGAATCTTTGCATACGTATTAAGAATCGATGACAATGCAATAATTTAATAACAGTTTCCCATTATCCTTATTAGGACCGCCAGGATTTATAAATTCTTTTATAGATGCACAGCAGTGGAGTAAAAGAGATAAAGCTAGCGCGCGTGTTTTTTTTAGTTTTTTAAGCTATTTAATTATTTAATAACGACTTATAAAAATAAATAAATAGTATTTTAATAACATTCAAACTAGTATACATCACTTTTATGGTAAACTGACATATAGTATGTCCATTTTCAGCCTAATGTTAAGTGCGGTTTATGAATAAAGCTAATCTACTACTATAATAGCAATCCACAACTCTCCAAATCGTCAGGTCGCACTCTTCCATGTATGCAATATAATAACTATTTTTATGTAATAAATTTTATTTAATCTAATGGATTTAATTGTAACATGAAATAGCCATCAAAGCCCGCGGCCAATTATACGATCGCACGGTTAGTTGACTGCAACGCGTCGACCAATAATGTACTGCATTATAATTGTATTTATTATAACTCATGTTAAATCCAGTGTCGTTGTAAACCCTTATGGACCAACAATCAGTTCGGAATACGTGAATTGTATAACTGAATTGATCAATACAAATTTCGATAAACCAGGATTAGTATTTGTGGCAGACACACATAATACAACGACGCAGATTGTAAGAATACGCGAAGAAATACTAAGATATTTACACAAACAGTTAAATTATTCCGTTCGTACTGAATCACCAAAATTAGGAGTCGATAGTTGTGCTAATAATGAAAAATGTGATGGAATATCAGATACTAAAACAGAAACATTTAGTGTAATACCTGTTGCAAATTATTATGTGATTATAGTTAACGATTTTACAGAATACAAGTACATTGTTGATAAAATAGTTACGCTTAATACATGGAATCCACGGGCGTTATTCATCGTACTTTGTTTTCGAATAATGAATCGAGAGTTATTACGATCGAATCGATATCCAGAAAGGATGCTAACATATTTATTCAAATACAACGTTATTAATGCTGTTATAGTAATACCAGATGAGTTAAACTACAGAAACGGTATTGTTTATGGTTGGAAGCCGTATGATCCACCAAGTTACTGCGGCTACCATAATGAAACCGCTGATCATAGGGTTATAGTAGAAAGCATTTGTCAGCAAGGAGTTCTTAATAAAAAAGTAAAACTGTTTGAAAATAGAATACCATTGAATCAAACTGGTTGCTTCATTGACATAGTGGCTCTAGAAAGAACGCCGTTTATAAGTAGTGACCCCAATGATCCTAATTTAGAGAAAATGCTTCTCGAGGAATTAGCTGCATTAGTTCATTTGAAGACTAATTATGAATTGGTTAATAGTTTTAGAGGAGAGAAAGAAGATGGCGTATGGAAAGGCGCTTTAACTAGAATCGTGAACGGTAAAGGCGACATACTAGTTGGTGGAGTATTTCCTGATAACGATGTGCATGAAGACTTTGATAGTAGTTCTGTTTACTTAGCCGATTCGTACACATGGATTGTTCCTCGAGCGCACAAATCCCCTCCATGGAAGTCTTTAATCATAATTTTCCATAACTTCGTTTGGTTTTCTGCAGCTGCCACGTTCGTTGTTTGTGTCTTTGCATGGAGAACTATCGCATACTTTAGTGACGATTCTAAATACCACAAATGTATCGATCATTGTTTGTTAAATACTTGGTACACAAGTTTAGGTTTCGCTTCTTATATGAGTCCGGTGCGTCAGAGTTTGCGAGTGTTTTTTGTTTTTCTTAATCTATACTGTATTTTGTTTTTAACAGCATATCAAACTAAGTTAATAGATGTATTAACCCATCCGTCATTTCAGAAGCAAATAGAGTCAATAGAAGAGTTAATCAACAGCGATCTGGAGATAGGTGGTTCGGAAGAGTTACATGATCTATTTGAAAATTCAACAGATCCTTTGGACTATAAAATTGGTGAAGTTTGGATGAACGTGGAAAATCTTGAGAATGCTCTTAAAGATGTCGTTATTCATAGAAATTTTTCAATGTTAGTCAGTCGTTTAGAAATGAAGTATTTAGTTGCCATAATGCCGGAATTAAGTGACGATTTTGGAAATCCAACATATTATGAATTTAAAGGAACAGTTTTTAATGTTCCTTTAGAAATTGTGACGTTGCGCGGTTTTCCTTTTTTAAAACGATTCAATTATTACTTGAGTATTTTTAAGCAATGCGGGGTACTTGAAAGGATACGAAGAATATTTAAGAACTTAACGGAATTACGCAAGGCGACTTTGTTGAACCATTTGTCGAAATCAAAGGCTTTTGATAATCCGCTTTCTTTGTTGCACTTAGAAGGAGGCTTTTTTGCTCTTATTGTTGGATATATTAGTGGCACTATCGTACTAATAATCGAAGTAATATTAAACACGAACCACGTAAAGAATTTAATAGAAAAAGTCAAGGAGTACGTAGAAAAGAAAACAAAATAATTTATAAACAAAACATTTATTCTTAAAAAAAAATTACACAAAGAGTCGCTTCAATTTGTAATTAAAATAGATACATTAATTAATATTGGAAGCGTTATTTTATAAGACTAGTCACTAGTAATTTAAATAAATCAAGCCTATTTTATATATTTTACAGTAGGTAGATACATTTTTCAGCCGTAAAAACTTTCACAGTTTCAGTTTCAACTATTTTATTACATAGATGTCCCAAAACGAAATGTCAAGCCGAAGCTACATACGTAAACATTATGTATACGATGGCTTTAAAGCAAGTAATAAAAAATGTAGTTAGTTTTTGTTGTGAAAATCGCTACCCTTTTTAACCTTTAACTACTGAGGTGGAGGCCTCTCAGGTTTTGAGAAAATATTTTTTTTAATTACTCTAATTAGTTAATTTGATGATTTTTAATATTATTTTATTTATTCTTGCTGATTTATGATCTCATGTGATTTTTTCCAAAAAATGCTAAGTATTTACTAAACTTTGAAATGATAGTTAATTATATACAAATGAATTATTTAAAAATATTTAATTTAATTTAAATACATCCACTGAAGCTAAATATTAAACACTTAACCCACTCTGAGGCCCCCACGTCAGTGTTTACGTGAAATTAAATCCACCTCAGTAGCTAAAGGTTAATTTTGTTGACATTTGGGACACGCTGTATATATATAAAAAATAAAATTATAAATATTATTTTAGTTAGTAGCTAAAATTACTCTGCCTGTCTCAATACACACTTAACACGTTCACGCCGGCGCGGTCCACCGGTGGCCCACACTAGACTGTGCTATTAAACGGTACGTAACACCAAATATTTAGATCTTTAAATAAGTAGAAATAATTAATAAAAAATTATTATTAGCTCCCGTCCGATAGAGCACAAAGCGAAGAGCATGAAATACAGCGCCGGCGTGAACGTGTTAAAAATATATATAGAATATTTTTATTTATTTATAATAAATATATTGCTATTAGTAACTAAATAATCTTAAGATGTGTAATTTTGAGACTCAACTTCAATTCTAAATTTAATATGAGATAATAATAACAAGGAACGCGTCGGTAGATCTAGTTAAGGATAATTTGTCGTGTTTAAAGTTTAATATTACTTTATTATTACGTTAATTAGAATTAATTAAAATTAATGTCAAAAATTTCACACTTTTCCCAATACACAAATTAATATTGATAATGTCATCATATTTCAAGTTACTTTAACCTTTAACTACTGAAGTGGGGGCCTCTCAAGTTTTAAGAAAATAAAATTTTTGAATTACTCTAATTAGTTAATTTGTTGATTTTTTATAATAATTTTATTTATTTTTGCTGATTTATGATCTCACGTGATTTTTTCCAAAAAATATTAAGTGTTTTCTAAACTTTGAAATGATAGTTAATTATGTATTTAAAATATATTTTATTTTATTCAAATAAATCTACTGAAGCCAAATATTAAACACTAAACCCTAAAAACTCTAAAGATTTTTAAATACAAGCACATACATACACAGGTCTCTGAGGCCCCCACGTCAGTGTTTAAGTGAAATTAAATCCACTTCAGCAGTTAAAGGTTAAAACATAAACCAACTTTCGTTGTACTTTCGAAAACGTAAACAAACCTATAATCTCATTTATAACTGTATAAAAAGCTGATTAATTTTATACAATAAATATATACAAGTTATTCTTAAAATAATTTGCTAACAATTTTAAACGGATTACTACCGTCTTTTTACCGTAATTTATTTTTATTTTTTAAAATTATTTAACATACTTTTAGTAAATGGGCTCCAATAGAGAGAGCGCTTTTGCTCGTCAATACATAAACCGCATGAAACAGTTTAATTTAGTGTTAACTACAATTTTTCACCATCCAAATGTTGTACATTATAATAGGAATGATCTGGAAACCTTTCAAGTTCTATGTAATCTGTTTCTGTACATAAAAGCTTTTCCAGCATCGACACGCACTCTGGGAAGTCTGGCCGAGCTGACGGCTCCGCTTCCCAGCAGTAGTACATTATGTTGTAGAGCTCACGTCGGCAATGTTCTGGCTTTTCAAGACGATGCCCCTCTCGGACCTGTTAAAGGAGTCATTATAATATAATGTATACAAAATAATCCTTATCCCTACTAATATTATAAATGTAAATATGAGTTTGTTTGTTACGTTTTCACGCAACAACCACTTAACCGATCATTATGAAACTTTATAGACATATTTTTGGAGGTACTAGAAGTAACATATAATATATAGGATACTTTTTATTTTAAAAATATATAATATATGTATTTTTTACTATAGTTTCCAATTGACTATAGTTTTAGCTGTTTGGAATTTATCTATATTTATTTTTATTTCCGTCTGTCATTTTTATATATGCAGTATAAAAGTATTTGAATTTTTGAGGTTAGATTTTTAGATCTTGCTGATACTTATTTAATGACTTAAATGCGAGCGAAGCCGCGGGTAAAAGCTAGTGATAAATAACTCAGATAATATAAATATAAAGGCTTTAACAAAAACTCACTTTTCGCATAACATCGCCAGCTGACAAACCAGGATATGGCGTCGAACCGAGTGTTACAATTTCCCACAACAGAACACCAAAGCTCCAAATATCTGACTTGACACTAAATATATCATCGTAAAGTGATTCCGGAGCCATCCATCTATAAATAAACGACAATATTTATAAATTATAATGCTCATAAAAAGTGTCTTCAATTGTTTTGAGTATTCTGTCCTGTACTATAATTAAAATTGTAAATATTAGGTTTGTTAACAATAGAGGTAATTTATATGATATAATGTCTTAAAGTAATTTTGTAGACAGGCTTAATAAATAAACAAGAAATTTCAGTGCAAAACATTTCTTGCTAAATTTCAGTAGAATGAAGGAAAAAATCGTTACAAATTTTATTTATTACCGCGTTTATATTTGTTAGATGGCGAGAGCGAAACTTCACTTTTTGATGTAAAGATTTATTTATTGCTTAAAACTAACAGTGTTCTCTGGTCAAGAGTTGTATATCGAATCTCTATTATTGAATCTTGTGGGCCGTTTATATACCCTTTTTGTAAATGAGTTGTAAAGTTCACTTATTAATGATTTACAAAGTCCACTTCGTTAATGACTTAAAGCTAATGGCGAACAACAGTGAAGCCTATTATGAAACATTAATGAGTTATTAAAGAAACTTAACTAATTAACTTAATAAACAATCATTATCACATATAGACAAATACTAATAGACAAATACTAATAAATTATACTATACATTATTAATGCAAACTATAATATAACACCACACACATAACACCTCCCCCCTTAGAATAAAGATTGGGCGTTGGCGCCTGAACTTTCAGAACGGGGTGATGCTGGCTCCGTCGATTCGAAGTCTTCATCTTCAGAGATGTTGCTCATAGGGATTTCAATAGACATGGCCGTGACTCTTGTATGACGTCTGCTCGAGGCATCAAAACAATATTTAATATTTGAATGCGTTCATCCCCTGGTGTCATTCTTCTGTTTCTTCTGCGTTGTCAGCATTTGTAGTTTTTTGTTACTACGATTCCAATTACAGGAGTGTATTCTTTCGTAATAGAATTTGATCTCATTTTGAGTTCTTTCTCTTGAATATTGTTTAGCTGTCTTATTCTACTTAAGCTTATTAATGGAATATCATAAATTTTAATCGATAACAATTTAAAAATTTGAAGTTTCTTGGCTTCTTCATAACTTTCTCCAGTTCTAAGATTATTTACTGCAATATTTATATATGACGTTCATTTTAGCTGGAAACTTTGGAACACGTTGTTGCCGATTCTTCTTCTTTTGTTCGAAGTTCTTGTAGTCTTCTTTATTCTAAATGTTCTTATATTTCTGTACCGTTGGGATTGTAGACAAATAATTATGCTCAGATAGGATAGTGGAATATAGGGACGAATTATGGAATTTTGATGGAATAGGATAAAGACTACAGATTAAAGGGTTCAATTTCAATTATTGGAATATCTATTATTCATTACAGTATATTTTGATTATCGTATAATTAAGAAATTTAAATAGTGGAAGACGTGATCTGAATCTGATCTCTCATGAAGTCACTTAGCTCTAATTCTTTATATTTAATTAGATTAATGAATTCTTTAAAACTATTTTTAATAAATAATTAAAATAAAATTAATTATTACTTACTAAAATATAGGATTCTTACTTAAAATTACTATTACTTAATTTCGTAAGGTCCTTCCCATTTAGAATCTAAGTTGTTAGGAGTAGGCACGCGTAGCATGACTTTACTACCTACTTTATAATGTGCAAAGTTTTTGATTTTGCTATCATAGCGTTCTTTGGCTTTTTCTTTCATTGCCTCTACATTTCTTAGAGCACAGTCTCGTGATACACGTAAACGTTCATTTAGGTCTTTAAGATAGTCACAAGCTGTGTAATCAGGAATAGGTTTTAATGAGTAAAATGGACGAGGTTTATAACCGAATAATAGTTCATGTGGAGTGAAATTTGTAGAGCTATTTACAGATGTATTATGGCACATAATGGCTAAGGGAATTATTTGATCCCAGTTTTTGAGTCTACGACTGTGATACATTCGGATATGATCACGTAGTGTAGCATGAAATCTTTCTAACGCGCCGTTTGTTTGCGGATGATAAGCCGTATTAAATGTATGATGTGAACCGAAAAATTTAACTAATTGTTTAATAACATCATGAACTCTGTACCTTGATCTGAATGGAATCGTTTAGGTACTCCATAATGTTGGCAAAAATGTAATAATTGCTTAGCTACTGTAACAGCTTCTTTATCAGGAATTGGATACGCTTGAACATATCTTGTTAATTCATCTTGAAGAGTTAGTACATATTTATTATTATTGTCGCTAATATCGGAATATGAGACTAGATCCATAGATACTCTTTCAAAAGGTTCAGTTGAAGTAGATGTGATGACCATAGGGGCTTGAAAAGATTTACGTTGAATTTTATTTTGTTGGCAAATAATACAAGAATCAATATAAGTTTTTATGTCGTTAGTCATACCTTTCCAATAATATTCATTTCTGATTTTCCTAGTTGTTTCTAATATTCCTCGATGACCGGATAAAGGTTCATCGTGATACATTTTTAATATCTGTGGGATTTCTTGAGGATTGGGAGTTTTCACTATACCTTCACAAATTGTGATTTCACATTCGAACATTTCTGCTAAATATGCAATAATTTTAAGTTGTTCGTTACCTTTTAATTGACATGTTGATATGTACTTAAGGTCAGGGACATAAAGATTATCAATTTTATTTTGTTGAAGACAAGATAAAAGAGATTTAAAATAATTTTCTGAATTCCAAGGATCGAAATGATTTAATCTTACGCAAGAAAAATATAGATTTTGTTTTACATCAGAGACTAACAAATCGACATCGTATAAAGTCTTTTGTTTTTCGATATATGAATTTGTTTGGGAACATGCACTAATAGCTTGATTAAATAACTTACTATGTTCTTGATTGTTACAGGGAACAGGAATAAATATATTCTTATGATTAGGTTTTAACAAGTGATCTGGGGATATTTTTAATTTAGGACTATCAAAAGTAACGTCTACAGATAAGAATTGTTCATAATTCAAATTTAAATAATTATTAGGATTGTTATTTACTTGATCAGTTAATGACTCGTCGGTCGTTGGGTTAATGAAATTAGAAGTCATTACTGGAGGTCGAGACAATGCATCGGCATTTGTATTACTTTTTCCGCTTTTGTAAACTATTTCGTATTCGTATTGTTCTAAATATAATCTCCAGCGTACGAGACGACTACCTGGATCTTTTATTGAAAATAACCACGTCAATGGTTTGTGATCGGTAACGATTTTAAACTTTCTACCGAATAAATAAGGTCGGAAATGTTTGACTGACCAGACAATAGCAAGAAGCTCGCGTTCTATCGTAGAATAATTCGATTCCGCTTTGTTTAGAGTTCGCGAAGCATAAGCAATGGGTAGATCTTTCCCAATTTCCCCTTGAGAAAGTATTGAACCTACTGCATACATTGAAGCGTCTGTTGTCAAAATGAATTCCTTACTGAAATCAGGGTACTGTAATATAGGAGTAGTAGTTAAAATTTCCTTACAACTATCTAGAGCTTTTTGCTGTTCTGGACCCCATTCAAAGGGTGTGTCCTTCTTTAAAAGACTAGTTAAAGGCTTAGTTAATTTACTAAAATTAGGAATAAATCTTCGATAATATCCGGCTAAACCTAAGAATGATTTAATGTCTTTACACGATTTAGGAGTTGAAAAATTTCTCACCGCAAGTACTTTATCTGGATTAGGTTTTACACCTTCACTTGATATTATATGACCTAGATAAGCTACTTCCTTTCTAAGAAATTCGCATTTATCAGGTTGAATTTTAAGACCATATTGCTGAATGCGATTAAAAACTTCTGTAAGCTTTTCTTCGTGTTCTTGTAAACTTGAAGCGAAAACTACTATGTCGTCGAGATATACGAAACATCTTTCTCCTTGCAATCCGTACAAAATATTATCCATCGCACGTTGAAACGTTGCGGGTGCGTTTTTCAAACCGAATGGCATACGAAGGAATTCGTAATGTCCATATGGTGTGCTAAAAGCTGTTTTAGGGATATCTTTTGGATCGAGTTCAATTTGATGAAATCCGGAGGCTAAATCCAACGTTGTAAAGTACACGGAATGTCCAAGTTTGTCAAGTATATCTGTGATATTAGGTAATGGATAACTATCTCCTACCGTTATATCATTAAGTTTACGATAATCAATAACAACTCTCCACTTTTGTTTACCTGAAGCATCTAGCTTCTTAGGTACAACCCAAATTGGACTACTCCACGGGGATGTACTAGGGCGAATTATATTTTGGTCTAACATCTTTTGAACTTGAGTTTTTACTTCTTGTTGATGAATTTGAGGAAATCTATAAGTTTTAGTATTTATAGGAATATCGGAGGTTGTAGGTATTGAATGTTTAGTTTGACTTGTAAACGTGAGAACTTCGTCTTCTATATAAAATATATCTGGAAATTTATTAATAACTTTACTTAAAGAATCGTTTTCCTCTCTATTAAGATGATCTCGTCTAATGAGTTCATTGATTTTATCCTTTCTCACTACTGAATTATAATTTATATTTGCTGTATTTACTGAATTAACGTTAAAACTATTTGTGTTTTCTTTAAATGAATTAGTTCTAATTATTGGTAAAGATATTAATACGTTGTTATTGCTAGTATTGACACAAGTTATTAAAAATTTATTGTTTACTACATTAACTAATGCATTTGGGATATGGAGATCATTATTTATTTGTTGTTTATTAACAATGGCTGGGCCATTGATCACATCATTAGTAAAGCAAGTAATTACAGTTTCGGTACGACCACTAATGATTTGTTTATCACTTTGGGGTGATACATCTGACTCATCTCCTAAGCAAAATGATTTCTTAGACTATTGTACGAAGCATAATACCAATATCACTACTCAAGCCGTTAACAAATATCAACGCAGTTTCCTAGCGTTATTCATTTTTCTAATCTTATCCTCTTGTATTGCGAAATCATAGCTTCTAGTACGAAGCATAATGCTATCACTACTCAAGCCAAATACGCTCAACGCAGAGTTTCGTCCGATATCTCGGCTACAAGTTTTTCTTTAATCTTACTTTTACACAAATCTACACGATGAAAATAGTCAGTTACTGATTCGTTAGGTTCTTGGAACAATGATTGTAATTCTAAAATTAGATGTCCTAGGGTTTTAGTTAATGAATACTTTTGAATAAGAAAAGTTTTAAGGTCTCGCCATTCTGAGTGATTTTTCATATGCACTTCAGCGGCTGAATGACCAACTATTTTATTTAAAGCATAAACTAATAATAAAGGACGTTGGTTAACATCGGTTAGTGAAAAAGCCGTATCACACGACCTAATAAACCTA